>JZKD02S1770932.1:80706-106695 GCA_000966675.3 Picea glauca
TGTCGCAAGGAAATGATAAAAGGAAAATGTATATAACAATTTTTTTTGGATAAATCTAGACTTTGCCCTGTAGGGGCTACAACTATGGAAGATTTAACTATTTCAAAGGATTTCTTTTCAATAGTCATCCACTTGAATTGTGTGTCTTTCTTGATCATCTATTGTAGAGGTTTAATTATTTCAGCAAAATCAGACCTAAATCTCTATATGAAATTTATCTTTCCAAAAACTGAATGCATTGATTTCATATTGTTTGTCAATGGGATCTGCATGATATCTTTAGTATTTTCTGGATCGATAGAGATCCCATATTTAGAAATTACATGCCCCAACAATTTTCCTTCTAAAAAAACAAAGATTTTATTGTTTGGATTAAGAGAGATACCATACTTTTTTCATCTTTCAAAAATTTGTTTTAGATGGTGTGGGTGATCAATTATTTTCTTGGAATACATCGTGAAATCGTTGAGGTACATCACCACACTTTGACCGATCAAACCTTTGAATGATATTTCCATTTCCCTTTGTAAATTTTCACCTACATTGATCAATGATCCAAAATGGATCCAAAAAAGGCCTAAAAGCCAAAGTTCTTTAAATCAGACGAAACCAGTGCCATCGCGTAGGGCTCATCGTGTTAGTTCTGACAATATGTTTTTTTTTAAATGGACATTGTATGCGAAATTTATGGCGATCTGAACTTTTTCCCAAATAGTAAAAAAAAGTCAAAGTCAATTTTCAGAGGTCATACTATTGATGTCAATAGTACGTCAGCGTGACATGGAAGATGATGTCAACATGACATCAACATGATGATGTGGCAACACCAGGAGGTGACACATGTCAATAATTTTTGGCATTTTGAGGGCTGAGTTGGCACGATACGGATTTGACACGTGGACTGTACGGATGTTGATGTGGAAGTTTGTACGATGATGTGGCCCAGTGACAGTCTAACACGTGGAAGTATGAATGACAGATTGGAATATGGTGTGGCAACAGGTGGCAGGCTCTAGGCATGATGTGTGTCATACGATGCTGACTCGAAAAGCTGACTGTACAAGCTGACTATGTGTTGACTATGCGTTGACTGGTTTGGTACGGTCCAATATGGAGGTGACACGTGGCCCAATCACAGGGTGCCACGTGGCACCCCAGACAAGGCCAATGTTGTCTAGGTCAAAAAAAAAAAATTCACTTCGTCGGGCTCAAACCCTCGACCTCCAGATGAGCAACAGACTAATCATTATAAGCTAACTAGATGGGCGTTCATGTTCCTTATGTTGACATATGGCACATTATATTTTTAAATTGAGTTTAATGCGGAGTTTTGGCTTAGTTCCCGGTTGACAGGGTCTGCCTACCGAATAAGGCATGTGACCAGGAGCAGAAGACCAAGGGCCTAACAAATGGCACAAGGTTATTGGGATTGGCACCTGGCCACATGACACTCGCACATAACCAAGGGAGGAAGAACAGGGGCTAAGCGCTAGAGGTATAGTGCCAACACATGGCCATATGGCACCCATATGACCAAGAGCCCAGAGCATAGGGACGCACGTACAAATATTTTCCCAAAGTGGGTTTTTTACTATAGAAAATGGATTTTTTTAGTTAATTATGCTGATTTTTATGGATTTTTACCCATTTTTGAGGATCTAGAGCCCTTTTTGAGGCCAGATATTGGGAGGAAGTAGGGAGGTGAACCTCAACTCAAAATATACATAAACCAGAGGTTTTTGACAGTCCAAGGAGGTTCAGATACCATAAAATGATGAAGAATTTGGAAGCTTAAGCCATTTTTATGCAGGAAAGCCATTGAGGAAGTGAAATTTGGAGGCCATTTCATCCTTTTTCAGTGTCGTCAATTGTGTTGGATTATTGAGGTCGAGTAGAACATAGAAAGACCATTTTGTAATCCATTTTATGTACTTTTGATGTACTTTTGAAGAATTTAATATTAATAAGAAAGCCTCCCCCACTGAGACAAAGGCCAAGAGACGTAGGAAACCTTGTCGAACCCCATTAACAATCTTTGGTGTTATGGTTCATTGTTCTTAGTGCTTATTTTATGTTCTTAATTCTTTATGATGGCTGCAACATTCTTTCATTAAATCTTCTTCTTCTCATTAATTCCTAAATGGTAAATCAACTCATGCATAAACTTAACCATAGTCTTTAAAAGATCAATTTTGGATCAAGTGGTATCATAGAAGGTTGATAGTTGGTTGTTTGCGTTTGCATGATTATCAGGGAAAAGCTAATTCATGGTGAAGGAGAGCTTGTATAAGAAGATTCTAAGATTGGATCAAGAAAGAGGACATCTCAAAGTGAGAGGATGGCATTGGAAGGACTTTCTCAAAACGAAAGAGAGTTTCAAAGAACCTTCTTTGTCATGTCGGAGATGGTAAAAGTGTTGTATGATGATTACTTGGAACGGAAGAGACCGGTTCAAGGGGAATATTCAAAGCAAGACAAAAGTGAAGAAGGACAAGACCCTCCAAAATCTCCTCTGTCATCTCCATCATCTTCTTCTTCTTCAGGTACAAGTTCAACGTCTACTCCAAGAAAACATTCTCATAAACATAAGCCTGATATGCCATTACTTAAATTTGATGTAAAATTTGTGTTGCCTATGTATGATGACGAAGTTAATGCTGAGAAACTTGATAACTGGGTTAGACAAATGGATGTATATTGTAATGTGCAAAAAAACAAAGATGAGGCAACCAAAATCAGATTGGCATCGCTTCATCTTGAAAGCACAACTCTCATCTGGTGGAAAAGTAAGATGCAACATGGAACTCAACAAGTTGGTAATATTTTTCCATCATGGAATGATTTTATTTATGCACTTAGAAAAATTTATATCCATTGGGATATAAGGAAAAGGATTTAATTGAATGTAAAAGTCTTAAATTAATAAAAGGACAATTGGTGCAGGAGTATATAGATGATTTTTGTAAGATGGCTTTGATGTTATATGTTCCATTGACTACACAAGAAACTCGTATGAAGTATAAAGGATGTTTTCCTACTTATATTCGTAATATTGTATTTATGTTTGGACCTACGAAACTTGATGAGGTTTTCGTTCAAGAAATGTATATTGAAGCAGGGAAAATTTGAGTTGGTGTATCATGGGAATCATCTTCAAAGAAAGAAGGCAAAGGAAAAGGGAATGGGAAGAAAGAAAACTCAGCGAGAGTGAAGGAAGATAAGCTCTCTTGAAAGCATTGCAAGAAACAAGGGCATGATGATGAGCATTGCTGGAAATTGCACCTTGAGAAGAAACCAAAGTGGTTCAAAGAGAGGAAAGGGAGGAAAAAAGTTTCAACAACACGACCAACAGACTTGGGTTTAGATTCAGGTGATGAGACTAAGATTACAGTAGTTGGTTTGACAGGTAAAATTGGTGATGGTTTTGATTCAAGAAGTAAATTGTTTCATATAAGGGTTGTAATGAAACATACTAAGATCGATACATTGATAGATAGTGGATCTCAATGTAACTTAATTTCAGAAGAAGTGGTTAATAAATTGGTATTAAACACTAATATGCATCACAAACCCTATTCACTAAATTGGATAAGCAAAGATCAAAATTTTCCCGTAACAAAGCAATGTATCATAAAGTTTGCAATTACATCTAAGTAGGTGGATAAAGTAATATGTGATGTGGTGCCACTAGAAACATGTTGAATGGTATTAGGAAACCCTTATTTATATGATCGCAAAGAAATCTTCTACAGGGAACATAATCAATATCACTTGTTTAAAAAGGGAACTGAATATGTTGTACATGCTCATCATATTAAAGAAAATCAATCTCTTCTAACAATGGAACAATTAAAGAAGGCGGATTATGAAAGCAATAAACCTATAATTGTGCCAAGTAAAGCAGTTGATCTTAACCATGAACATTAAATGGTTGTAGGATGGGAATTCAATCATACTTTGCTTCAAGATAAGTTAATGTCATGTAAGGCCGTCAAACATATTGGTTCATTATCATTCATATTTCTGATATTATCATTGCTAATGTTTTCTACATGGACGGTAGTGGAATCAGTAAGATGTGAACGAGTTCAAATGGCTAACAATATGCTTTCATTTTTCATGGTTATTATGAAATTAATTTTTATGCGATAGGTGCATAGGACAGAGTTTAAAGACAAACGACAAGTGGGGAGGCCTATCCCACACTTGATGTTTGGTTAATACCCTTTTGGAGGACCAAAAGGTCTTAGTGGGGAGGAATGATCCAAAATGGATCCATAAAGGCCTAAAAATCAAAGTTCTTGGAATCAGATGAAACTAGCACCATCGCGTAGGACTTGTTGTGTTGATTTTGGTAGTATGTTTTTTTCAAAAATGGAGTCCCTATGCGAAAGTTATGGCGGTTTGAGATTTTTCCCAAACATGCAAAAAAATCAAAGTCAATAGTTAGAGGTTGTATTGTTGACGTTAGAGTGACATGGCAGATGAATTCAGCATGAGATCATGATTATGTCAGCATGTTGATGTGGCAGCACCAAGAGGTGACATGTGTCAAGCATTTTTGGCATTTTTAGGGCTGAGTTGGCACAGTATGGATTTGGCACGTGGACTATACAGACGTTGATGTGGTAGTCCATACAATGAAATGGCCCATTGAAATTATGACACATGGTAGTACGTATGGCAGGCTGGAAAATGACGTGGTGATAGGTGGCAGGCTCCAGGATGACGTGTGTCGTATGGTGTTGACTCAGCAAGATGACTGTGTAGGATAACTGTGTGTTGACTGTGCGTTGACTAGTTTGTTATAGTACAATCCGGAGGTGACACATGGCCCAATCACAAGGTGCCACATGGCACCCTGAATAAGCCCAATTTTGGCTGGGTGAAAAGTTGTTTTTCACTCCGTCGAGCTTGAACCTCAGACCTCCGGAAGAGCAACAGACTAATCACTATAAGCTAACCGGATGGGCGATCGTGTTCCTTGTGTTGACATATGGCACGTTATATTTTTAAATTGAGTTTAATGCGGGGTTTTGGGTTAGCACCCAGTCGACAGGGCTAGCCCACCGACCAAAGCGCCTGACCAGGAGCAACAGGTCAAGGGCCTAATGGATGGCGCAAGGTTGTTGGGATTGGCACATGGACACATGGCACTTGCACAGAACCAAGGGTGGAAGACCAGGGGCTAAGCGCCAACACACGGCCATATGGTGCCCATATGAACAGGATCCTAGAGAATAGGCATGTGCATGCCAATATTTTCTCAAAGTGGGTTTTTTACTATAGAAACTGGATTTTTTTAGTTAATTACGCTGATTTTTATGGATTTTTGCCCATTTTTAAGGATATGGAGCCCTTTTTTAGGCCAAATCTTGGGAAGAAGTTGGGAGGTGAACCCCAACTCAAAATCTACATAAAACAGGGGTTTTTGATAATCTAAGGAGGTTCATATACAACAAGATGATGAAGAGTTTGGAAGCTTAAACCATTTTTATTTACGGAAGCCATTGAGGAAGCAAACTTTGGAGGCCATTTTCGAGAGCTACGCTCAGCCTTTTTCAGTGTCGTCAGTTGTGTTGGATTCTTGAGGTTGAGAAGAACATAGTTAGACCATGTTCTAATCCATTTTATGTACTTTTGAATCATTTTAGATTAATAATAAATCCTCCCCCACTGAGACAAAGGCTCGGAGACGTAGATAACCTTGTCGAACTCCGTTAACAATATTTGGCGTTATGGTTTGTTGTTATTAGTTATTATTTTTTGTCCTTCATTCTTTATGATGGTTTCAACATTATTTCATTAAACCTTCTTATTCTCCTTAATTCCTAAATGGTAAATCAACTCATGCATAAACTTAACCATAGTCTTTAAAAGATCAATTTTGGATCAGTCAAGACAAAGGGTATCCTCTGATATGTGAATGTTCCCCACTTAGTTATGAAAGTGGTATTTATTCAGTCAAGTTCTACTATGATAACCTAATTGTATCCAAAGAACCTGTATAGTAGAGAAATCATCTACGAATATATGTTCCATAGGGGGAATCTACGCACAACTTTATTTCCCCATAAATATTTCTCATTGGTACCATATTTGAAACCTAGGTTGAATGTCGAATGTTAAATATAATATGAGCATCTAGCATCTTTTTTAGCTCCTTTTGTAACAATGGTTGAAGAGTGGGATGTATTTTTCTGAGTTTCTACTAAAAAGGTTTGACACCTTATTTTATGGGAATAATATGTTGAATGATATGAGTGTCATATATTTTCAGGTCCTCATAATCCATGCAAACACATCCTGATATTTCTTGAATATCTATGTGAAAGTATGTTTCTTTTCTTCTGAACAACAAGTGCGTAAGTTAATGAAATTTGGATTTTTCGAAAGTGCCCATATTTACCAAGGCATGCATCATTGTTGAGTCGATCATATTGGGAATCTTTTTTGTTTTGAATATGGACTGCAAATCGAAAATATGTTCAAGTGACAATACATTCTTTGGGAGGCAAGTACTCTTAATATTGTTCACTTCATCTTGATATTCTTGTAGGTTCTATTGTTGTACTTCATTGTCTATCATAGAATCCTGGAACATGTATTCACTCGTAATGAAATCTATCAACAGAGAGTCATCATTCAATGCCCTCTAGTTGGTGACATTATTAGGTACAGAGGGCCTGAAAATAAGTTCTACATTAAAACCACTATTCAGAGGAGTGAATCTAGATGATGCATTAGCTAAGGTATCAGCAACAACATTATGAGAATGAGGTATGGTCATAGTGTTAAAAGGATCGAAAGAATTTATCAGAGTCCATACCTCTTGTTGGTAACTTTTAAGGTGGGAGGACAAGAAGTGTATAGAATTCTTTACATGTCTGATGATTATTTTTTAATCACCAAAAACCCTTAGACATTTTACCTTGATATCAATATCCTTTTTCAGACCTTCGACCAAGGCTTCATATTCAGTTGTGTTTTTGGTGAATTCAACTTCTAGGTGAGAGGATATTAGAGTTTTATGTTTTTTAGGGTCAATCAGTATGCAACCTGCCCCAGTGCCTTCTTAAGATCTAGAGCCATCAAAAAATAATGTCCAAATGTCAGTCCGTACAATGGAGTTAGTAAAAAAAATCATCTACTTCTACTATTTTATAGTCATTTGTGCCAATCCAAGTGCAATGAAGGAGTTTGGATTGTTCATATTCTTGAAATGAAGATGGATGTGTTGTATAGAAACCATGATTAGCTTCTAAAAAATAATTTCCCAATGATGTGTGAGAAAATCCGATAGGTTTTTTCTTAACTTCGAGATCAGTTACAATGTGCTTCATATGCGCTTCATTTTCAACTATGATTTGATTCATTCTTCCTTTGTATGGTATCCATAGATGAGTCCAATCTATGGAGAAGTATCCTTGTAATTTCACATATCAATCTCTGCTCAACAAAAAACTATACACTTATGGAATATCCACTACAATAATATCAATAACTTGATATACTCTAGGGTCAAAATATATTCTAATCATGACATCTTTAAGTTTTCACATCACTTTAACATATGATCTTTCTAATTATATAGTTTTGGTTGTTCTTTTCTCAGGGGCAACATTTATCTTTTGAAAAATTGAATATGACATCACATGCGACGAAGTGTCGGAGTTCTCTAAGCAATTTTGCACATTGAAATTTAAGATTTCAAACGTGAGGAGGGAAGGTGAGACCTAGGATCTAGAATGTGACCCTATACTAGTTGCATTCACCATGGAATTTGTTCTAGTTTTATCTTATGTCTTAGTTTCAGTATCTTTGTAAGTGTTGTCTGCTACAACAACAATGTTCTATTGAGAGGGCATGGGTTTGAACATATCAAGAATGAGGTCTCTCTACTAAGGAAGAGCATATATGTCAAATAGATAAGTGTTTTCTTTGGTTTTATTTATATCTTCAATGACATTGTATTCTAAGCAGCGACTTTCATATATGTTCATAGTTTTGTTTGATTGCGAAGTGTTGGGGGTATTACTGACCTATGAAGGTTTACTTAGATTTTGTGCAACTACAGGAAAGGAGAAGGGGAAAATTTAGAAGGTAAAGTGGTGTTGACTACTACCCGTTTGTAGTGTAAGTTGTAATATTTGGGAACAACTTTCATGGTATAAGTTTCCCCTATAGAAATTTCTTCTCCCTTTTCATAATTGGATTCTAAACAACAGTCCCACAAAAACATGGTGGATTATTCCATGGTGTCCTTATCCTCAATGGATTCTTCCTTTTCTATTTCTTCACTTTGATTATAAAAAGCAAATTGTTGGTCTAATAACTGTTTGATGACGAAAGTCATGGAATTAATCCACTGAGGACATGTATTTTCTGAATGATTCATCTGGTGATATGAACAAATGTTTTCCATGCTGAAATCATCAATATTTAATGTGAGACTAGGGGTCTCTAGTGGTTTAGGTGTGTTATCAATCCTTTTAAAGAAAGTACAGAAAGGTTTTTGTTTGGAGGATCCTTCACCAACACTCTTATTGAGATCTACCACTTCGTTGGATAACTTTTTTACTAGTTTGACCATGCTATATAAGTCCTTGGGTTCCTTTTCAGGAGGCTTAGTAAAGAGTAAATGTTTTTCCAACTGATTTGGTTTCCTCAACAATGGGATGGTTTCCCAAAGAGATCATTTCTTTCTCAACTTCCTTGGATTCTTCAAAATCCAGTACTAAAGTAGGTTTGTTGGCTCTTTTGAAAAACATGTATATGGAAGGGTGTAAGGATGAAGTATATTATTCTATTGTTAAAGATTCAACAGGGGAAACATCAATAGGGAACTTGTTTAGAATGGTATTAAAATGTTAATTTAAATCCTTCACCTTCTCCTTCTTCTACATTTTAAGAGCTACCAGTTCTTTGAACAGTGTCACAAGAGTTTTCTCATCTCTAAACTTATTGTGGAAGGCTTTCTTGAAATTATCCTAGCTAGTTATATATCTGTCTAGGAAATTACAGTACCATGTGGAAGCCTTGTTCTCAAATGTATAAGGGAAAATCCTACAAACTACATCTTCGTGTCAAACATCAAGGAGCCAGATTTCCAGATAGAAATTCTTAATGTGATCTTCTGAGGAACATGCATTGTCCGAGTAAAAATTAGGAAGAAATCTTTCTAGATGCTTGGCCAGGTCATGCATTAGTCCAGGTAATTTTAAGGCTCCTTGAGACATCCATGGTGGAATGACGTTATGATTTCCAGCTATGTCTTCCTCTTCATATTCATAATGGTGTTTAGATTCAGAATGATGTTCAGATTTAGAATGATTTTCATAACTAAAAGGGGTAGGACCTCGAGGAGTAGGAAGAATTTGGTCCCAAGGATAAGTTATTTCTTGTAAAGAAACATCAACTAAGTCATCAATGGAATCAAAAAGAACATTGGACTAATTAATGGGTCTTTGGGTAGGTCTCCTCCTTTGTAGTGTTGAGGCACAGGTAAGAAGACAGGTAATTTAGCCAAAGAATGGGTGATCCGCCGAGTTTCAACAAAATATTCGTTAGGGACAATGTACCAAATATCAATATTAGCTTCAAGACTTCCAGTAACATGAATTTCAAATGCAGGGTTAGAATCTTCAAAATTAATTGCCTACTCAAGAAAAATATGCAGTGGTTCATGTATGGTGGGAATGTTATCATATGTCTTATTGTTGGAAGTAGGATGAATCAAAAAGGAAAGGATATTTTGGGAGGAAAGGCATGCACGAGGAAAGTGGCAGCTGGAAGGAATATCAGTATGCGTGCATTCATGGAAGACCTAACGACAATAGGGTTGGGGATTTTGTAGTACATTGTAATGATTGATGAGCCGGAAACGTATATATATATATATATATACCTAGGAGAGTAGTGAAGAGAAGAGAGAGGGTAGTCGTTCAGTCTGAAGAGACGATGGGAGGAAGGAGTCTTGTTTTGATAACCAGTTGTAATACTTTGATCATACGACCTAATGTTGTAAGTTTTTGAGTTGTAGAGAGTCAGAAGGGTAGATCTCGAGGGTTATATCACATGATGAGGAGCCTAGTGTGATCTAGTCTGCCTCATAATAGATCTTGACCCAACTGAGGATGAGTTGTAAAGTGCACGGCGCTGTAGTTTTGGAACTACCATAATAGAAGATCTTGAGAGCCAGATATTTGTGGATGTAGCCCAAGAGGGGGTGAACCATGGTAAAACCTGTGTTATGTGACTGAATTCTTATGTATCTTTTATTGTTTATGAGTATATGTTAGAGTGATGTATGAATGAATGAATCTGATTACATTACATGCATGAATGGAAATGTTAGTATATTTCTCAATAAATAAATATAACTCTCAGTGCACACTTCTCAGATCTCCATTCAATCCTGGACTGCAAACACTTGAGTATTGCAGTCACCCATTAAGACTATCTTGGGTGATACTGTGCAGTGCACTCTGTGCACCAAGTTGCCTTCTGGTTTACCAGGAGGGTCGATAGTTTTAGAGGCTTTGTTGGAACCCTAATAGACTTGAACCTGGGTCAATCATGTTAAAGGTATAACTCAGAGAGAAAATAAGCCAACAAATGGTTCCATTGTTGGTTGGAACAACATAGGATTGAGTAGATGGGATCTGTTGAAGATCTGTTAAAAGAATGTAAGATCTGCGGAAGGCAGGTCAAAATAACACCTAATCAGATGAAAAGAAGGTGAGAATAATGTGTCGCTAAAAGGGGATGTTGAGACAGTGGAATCCCACAAAATCAAAGATCAAAATCTGGTTGAAGACAAAGGAGCTGGAGTTTGCGCAGAAAGATAAAAAAAACCCTAGAGTAACACCGTGCAAATACCTTGAGAAGTATGTGTTTATTGATCTACATGAAGTATTTCTCTATGGTTTTCCACACTTATTGCAGGAGTGGATATTGAGGTTGAAGTATAACCACGCAACAAACCGGATCTGATAGTTAGATTGGACCTTAGTTCAGATTGAGCAGTTACAACAGGTGAATAAAAAATTCATCAACGCAATAGATTTTTGGCTTGACATAATTGTAGCAGAATTTATAACATAATTTGCAGTAGATATCGTGAAGTCGTACAGTGAATAAAAGCAAGAGTTTCTACGTAGGCCTCGAGGAAGGTGTATTATATCGATGTATACTTCTATTAAGATATTTCTCTATAAAAAAAAGTGTAATGACAATGGATTCAGACATCTAAACTTCCTTGCATGCATGGGGGAAGAGGGGAAGCACTGACAGAAAGAGAAGAAATGGAAGGAGAACTGGATAAAGGAAATAAGGAGAAATCCTTGGACCCAATCATGATGGACGATGACCAGATCAAGCGGATAATGGCGACAGCTGGAAAGACGTGCAGTGGAGTACCCTACCAATACAAGGTGAACACCAAGAAGAGAGTCATAGTCATGAGGGAAGGCTTGGAAAGTGGTGAAGAGGAGGTAGAGTATTTTCGGGCTGTGGATCAGATTGAGGAAATCTTGCATGCAACATATGAGAGGAAGACAAGAGGTCTAAGAGAGGAAATATAAGGCATCAATCCCATCCATATTAATGTCAGTGTGGAACCCATAAACCCATGTGCGACTAACACACCAAAAAACACACCACCGTTTAGACAATCGAATTTTGGGAGAAGGAAGATAGTAGGAAGTACATCTACACATGGAACAACAACTGGGGGAGCCATTTCATGAAGCATTAGTCAAGTATATACACCGCGCGGAGGTATTAGTTCATCATTCACGATGCCAGGACATGATCCCACCATCAAGTTACCATAATTCAAAGGAGAAGCGTCAGAGGACCCAAAAAATCATTTGTTCATCTGTGAAAATATCTAGGAAGCAAAATAGATCACAGATGAGGACACTAAACTTTCACAGCTAGCGATTACACTAATGGATCGTGCACTAGATTGGTATATGATTTTATCCACAAACAATCCACCAGGGACAACCAAAACGATTGCAGATATCAAGAAGTTACTGATAAATGAGTTTCAGAAGCCAAGTTCAGAGGACCAGTACATGAACGAGATGATAGAAATTAGATAGAAACTAGGAAAATTTGTATGGGAAATTGACCAGAGATTCCAGCGACTGAAAGGAAAGTTGAAATACCTCATGGAAAATATGTAGCACAGGAACATGTTCGTCAATTCACTACTACCACACTTGAAATATCCACTACGACAACAAAAGTTTTAGACACAGGCAAAGTCTCTACAGGAAGCCCTACAACTAGAAGAAAACCAATATCAGAAGATGGATCCAGCCATCGAAGAGCTAAAGGATAATTTGAAGAACTTAACATTCCAACTAAACCAGAACAAAATTAGGGACAAACGAAAAGTCGTTTTGTGTACCACATGCAGGACGGAAGGACACCATAAGAACGAATGTCCAACATTCGTGCAGTACATGGCAGCAGGGATGCCAAATCTGTTATCAACAGGATGGTGTGAAATCTGTAAGAGACGGGGTCACGACCCATATCACTACCAAATGATGTATAAGTATCAGACATTCCCAAAGATTTCATATTGAAACTCGTTCAATTCAATGGGACATGATGACAAAGACTGTAGAACTATGGACTTTATGAGAGAGAGGACATCAGATGCATATAGGGTGCAGAAAGAAATGATGACCGGGCAATCCGCACCTCAATTTAACCAAGTACCAACCCCATAAAACATTGCACATCTGTAGTATAATATTGTGCAGCAACCATATAATATCGCGCACCCTCAGTACAATACCGCGTAGTACAATCGGGCACCTCAGTATAACGCGTTGCAAGGAGATCGAGTTGGATAAAGAGGCGGAGAAAGAGAAAGAGGAGGCTTTGGAAGAGGTATAAGACCAGTGGTATGTAACAATTGTCAACAACCAGGACACTATGCAAGAGAATGTCCACTTCCACCAGCGACTTGTATGTATTGTTGTGCATTGGATCATGACAGAGAAGATTGTCCTACATTATTAGGGAAGATCCAGGAAAAAAGGAATCAGAAAAAATAGAATGTTCACTGGATTTCAGCTGAAGCAAGGAATGAAGGGAGAAACATCAACATCATTACACGTGGAGGAGATAAAATAGGAAACGATGCAACACGACAAGATCCAGTACAACATCAGTGGGTGAAGAAGAATGTCAAACCAAGGAAACAGTTCGACACACGAAACGAGAAGAAAACATTTAAGCAAGCCAAACAAGAATTTTTGAAGATAGACACCACATCAACCTCAATTGCGCAACATAGCAAGGAAGTACCAGAATACAAGATGCCTCCATCGTTGGATCACACCAAAGAAATGCAGCCCCTAGGACAAGTAAGTACAATCAAAGGCTTTTTACAATCATGTGTAAAAATATTAAATGATCCATCCTCTGTCAAAATATTACAAAGTATGTTATAAAGATGTAGCATAGAAACAGAAGGAAAAATATAACAAAAATTAGTCAATCACATACATACAAGAAGAAGAACAAGTAGGGAGTTCAGGTTGAATGCCAACATCATAGATTTCAACATGGGAGATATCATAATGGATCTAGGATCCGAAGTTAATGTATTACTGAAGAAGACATGGAAATGTATGGGAGATCCCACATTAGGATATTCACCCATTCAACTCAAACTATCAAACCAACACATAGTTCTACCAATTGGGAGATTGAAAAGAGTGACAGTAGACCTGGATGGAGTGTGCACTAAAGCAGACTTCGAAGTGATTAAAATAGTGGGTGGCACAACACCATATCCAGCATTGCTTGTCTTGGATTGGTCATTTGATAACCAAGCCGTAATCAACTTAAAGACATGGAAAATGACATTTGAGTTAGGAGAATACAGGGTCATTGCGCCATTAGACTCATCATAAGGAGAGAGGTTTGTAGAGCCTACTTTCTTAGACTTGGAGGAAATTAGTCAGTTGTACAGAACAAATGCGCGAAATGAGGATTATGTAAACCCAACAGCAGATGGGATACTCAGTTGGTGGAGAATTAATTCATGTGCGTCAGACTCAGATACAGGTTTAGAGAACTGGCAACAGAGGATACACAAAGTTTCCACAAGAATATGCGCAAGAATAGACCGCGTAGTAAGATGGGTAGGTTAGGAGATCAAGGAACCACCCAGTTTCCATGGGGTAAACGATCTAGAAGAATTCTTGACACATTACGAAGATGAAGTGTTAGAAAACCAAAGACTCTCAGCACTCGATATGGCACTCAAGGCCACACCTACAAGATGGTGGGGCACACACAAAGAAACAATCAAGGACTGGTACCATTGTAAGTAGTTACTGTGCATAAGGTTTGGCACAGAACATAAAAGCAACCAGCAGAATAAATATGATGGAAAGAAGGAACCAGAAAAGCACTTGGAGAAGTGTAGAGCGTTGTGGAAAATGACACCCCTAGAGGAATGGCCTCATCATTTCGTACATACCTTATAGGGATTCCCAGCAAACTGGTATACATACCATGAACTGCACAAAGAAACTGCGAGCTGGCTAGGACTACAACAGAACTTTACAATCACTTTCTCATTCAAGCATGAGAACCCCAACATAGATGCAACACTTAAACATATAAGAGGGGTGATATTCATTAAGGAACTAGAAGTTGAACTCATAACAGAGGAACAATAGCAGAACTGACAGACAGTGAAAGAATTGTTGTCATGCTACCATGTGTAGGAAGAAGTACCAGAGGAAGACGACCCACGCGATATTCAAATTGAGGAAGTGGAAGGTGAAAGAGAAGTGGAATATCCACCTCTAGAATCAGAAGTAATTGCTGCACCGATCAAGGTGAAGAAAGCCAACATTGGGACAGTTGAGAATCCCAAAATGGCCAGCATTGGAGATTACTGGGATGAGAAAACAGTGGAAATCATAACAAAGTTATTTCGCAAGTACAGTGACTTGTTCCCCACAACATTTACAAAAATGAAGAGAATAGCAAGAGAGATAGGTGAAATGAAGATACCACTCAGATCTGAGGCAAGACCGATCAGACATCGACCATACAGACTAAATCTGATATATAAGAAAAAATTCAAAGCTGAGATTGATAGGATGCTCGAATCTGGAATCATAGAACCCATGGAAGAATCATAATGGATAAGCCCAATGGTATTTCAGGAGAAAAAACAAGGCAGGATAATAATATGCGTCGACTTGAGGAAGTTAAACAATGCGTGCCTACATGATCCATTCCTTACACCCTTCACGGATGAAGTGTTGGAGAACGTAGGAGGACAGGAAGTTTATTCATTCGCCGATGGATTTTCAGGATACCATCAAATCAAGATAGCACCGGAAGACATATACAATACCACTTTTTCTACAGAATGGGGATCCTACCAGTACACGGTCATGTTGTTTGGACTGAAGAATGCACCAACAATATTTTCCAAAGTAGTCATAGTTGCATTTAAAGAATTTATCCACCAGTTTCTAGAGGTATACTTGGATGATTGGACAATCTATAGCCTATTGAAATACCATGTAGAGGTCTTGCGGTTGATGTTAGAAAGATGTTGGCAGTGCTAGATATCATTAAACATCAAGAAGTGCATCTTCGGAACACTGTTTGGGGCACACAGGATACTACAGAAAATTTAACAAAGGGTACGTGCAGATCACCGTGTCAATGGAGAAATTGTTAAGGAAAGATACAAAGTTCTAGTGGAATGAGTATTGTCAACATAGTCTGGATACGTTGAAAGAAAAAATGGTCACGCGCCAATACTAGTATTCCCAGACTAGGAGAAGACATTCTACGTACATGTAGATGCATCATCCATAGCACTTGGAGCTATCTTGGCGCATCCAAGAGCAGGATAATTGGATCATCTGATAGCATTTGCAAGAAGAAAACTGTCAAAATCAGAGCAGAACTATAACACTACAGAGAGGGAAGGCCTAGCTATGGTCTACGCACTATAGAAGTTCAGACATTACTCACTGGGAAAACATTTTAAGATGTTCACAGATCATTCAACCCTTAAGTACCTAGTCAACAAGTCAGTGTTGAGGGGCAGAATATGTCGATGGTTACTAATATTTCAAGAATTTGATTTTAAAGTAATAGTCAATGAATGTGAGACCTGACCACTTATCAAGGGTCACGAATGGAGAAGAACCTACAAATTTATAGGATAAATTTCCAGACGCACAGTTATTTTCAGTCCAAATTGTCGATGAATACTTCGCAGACATCATCCAGTACTTGAGTACAGGGACTGCACCATAGGAATATAAAACTATGCAGAAGAAAAACCTAGTAGTACAGGTTGCAGATTATCAGTTGATTGTCGGACACTTATACAAAATGGGCGCAGATAGCATCCTGAGAAGATATGTGCTAGAACATGAAAGACCAAGGATTTTATCAGAATCTCATGAGGGAATAGCAAGAGGACACTACGCAAGAAACGATACCATGCAGAAGGTATTACGCATAGGACTATGGTGGCCAACCATTCACAGAGACTCAAAAGAGTATTTCCAGAGATGCGATGTATGTCAGAGGGTTGGTAAACCTAATAGAAGGGATGAGATGCTATTGCAACCACAGGTAACTTTGCAAGTATTCAAAAAATGGGAAATAGATTTTGTGGGACCAATTAACCCACCCTCCAAGAGAACAGGAGAAAGGTGCATTATCACCGCGACAGAATAGATGACAAGATGGGCGGAAGAAGCACCAGTCAAAGATTACAGCGTAGAAATAGCAGCACACTTTATATTCGAGAAAGTGATCACTAGATTTGGTTTCCCAAGAATTTTGATGAGAGACCAAGGCACTCACTTCATTAACAACACTATTAAGTCTATGACTGAGGAATTTGAAGTCCATCACAAAAAGAGTACACCATATCATCCACAAGTGAATGGAACCGTAGAATCCTTTAACAAAATCCTTGAAAAATCAATGACGAAGATATGTAATGTTAATAGGGACGATTGGGACCTAAAAATACCAGAAATATTGTGGGCTTATAGGACCACATGCAATAATTTGACAGGACACATGCCATTCAAATTGGTATATGGACAAGAAGCAATGGTTCCATTAAAATTTTCGATACCCAGTCTGCGCATAGCAACAATTATGAACATGATAGAACGAGGCACAGTACAGGATAGGATGAATCAACTGATGATCATGGAGGAAGATGGGATCCTAGCAGGGTTCCACCAACAAGTTCAGAAAACAAGGGACAAATCTTTGCACGACAGACATATCAAGAGGAAAACTTTAAGGGAAAGAGACTTAGTGTTGATGTATGACAGTAAATCCATTCAACATCCGGGAAAACTCAAAATGCACTGGTTAGGACCATATGAAGTAAAAACTGTCACAGATCGGGGAGTTGTACATTTGAAGGACTTAAGAGGCATAGAACTTAGAGGGATGATCAATGGGAGCCGACTGAAGTTGTACAAGGACATTCTAACACCCGCAACTTGAAAGTCACCATGTAGTAAAAAAAAAAAAGATATAGTATAGGATATCAAAAGGGAACAACATAGGCATAGTGCGTCGAAACTAGAGGGAGGACGCACTGAAAGTAGAAGGATCACGCATGCTCAGCAAAATTATCTCGATGGAGTCAAGGCCAATGGTCATTTCAATGTGAAAACAAGTGGGAAAGTCGAATACAGAAAAAGAAGTGCCAAGTGACAGAGCCTAGCAGAATTGAATGTTAGAAATCACTGATTGAGACACCGCATTAATCATGCCAACTGGCGATGGCAAGGGAAATCAATGACAATTACAAAGGAACCAGCGGTTTAATTAAAGCATAATCGTGGAAAAATCTCCAACAAGATTCACACGACACCGATACAAAGCAGGGACATGGGAGCAGAAAGGTTATTGTGAAATTGGAAAAGGCATAGAGCAAGAGAGCATACAAGGCAGAGAGTAAAGGTTGCAGAGGTTGCAGAGGATACTAAGCTCGATGAATAACAACTTTACCACCATGGCACCACCCAAACAGGGAAAACTGATCCAGAATGTCAAATGACCCCGAGGTAGTACCAGATCACAATCGCAACCTCAGGGAAGCAAACAACAACCATCTCAGTCACCACAAGTCATCAATGTGGACGAAATACCATCACCAAATACAACACTAGGAATCCCCACACCCTTTGAGGAAGAAACCCAGTAGAAAACACCAACAGGCATGGACATGATATGCCAGAAGAGGGGCAGGGCCGACAGAATGAGGACGCAGGAAGCCAAGTGCAACCCAAAAACCCTATAGAAGCCCCGAGAGTCAATGGGACAGTTCCAAACTAGGAAGACATAATTGTATCGGAAGAATCACAGAAAACCACATCAGAACAACCACAGGAGGGATCAGTGAAAGATGTCATTGGTTGACTAGAGGAGTATGCCGAAGAATGAACAATGGAGGTTGGAACCTCGAGCCAGCCACCATAGTGAAAGAACAAGCAGACGGTACCTAGGTCACCGCACAGACAACCGACAGCAAAAATTGTCTTGTTGCGCATACCGGAAGGGGTACCTATACCAGAAAATTTGTTAGGATATCTAGAGAAATTGAGGTACTCATACCATGATGTAACAGACACATACAAGTTCCCAGAGTTCGCTAAGCAAGTCTACCTATAGACTGTGGATATAGGACCCTTTGGGGAACCAATTCATCAACCAATCCAGTGGGCAGCAGAACTGGCCAAAACTCAGATTTTAGGTCTATTGGACCTACCACACATTGGGAGAGGCCAGTATGAAAATAGTTGTGTTAAGCAGCTGATGGCGGTCACACATGGTGGATATCTATCATTCAAACAACTCATCTCAATATACGTAGATCTCCTCGCACACATCATAGGGCTGCCAGCACGGGGCATGGATCTCACACAATTCCTCAAGGAAAAAACAAAGGAGAAAGCATTGGTCGAGGAGATGAAGAAAAAACACGACACTGAAAGGGGGTCGCACGGAATCATTATCAGGCGTATTAGTGACATCGCGACAAGAATGGACACAAAAATTATGGCATGCAAGTTGCTCAGGGAATGCTGAAAGGAGGAAGTCTTGGTCTGGGTTGTCACAGTTGCAGTATAGTGTGTCAAGGGAACCACACTCAGCTGGGCCCCTTATTTGTTGAATCTGTTCTTAGACGATTGCAAGGATGCGCAAGATATGGGGACAGAATTTCATTATTCATGGCTACTCATCCTGATAGTCGTGATGTGATGGAAGGAGCCAAAGTAATCACTTTTTTCCACTAAACCCAAACCATGCCATGGAGTGTGATACTTATCGCTTGGAGTTGCTTCAGATGCCAAGAATAGGAAAGTGAATGCAGCTATATTCAAAGGATATCTCTGCAACCTATAGGACACCATCAGCAACACTTGGAGGGTAACACCGGAATTTATTGCACACTTTCAGGGCATAGCCAACTTCAAAGCTACTAGACATGTGATGTGGATCTAGGAGCGGAAGGACCCCGACAATCAATGGCTACAACTTCATTACTACATCATGGAGGGGGACATACAAATGGCCATTAAGGATTGGAAAGACGAATGGAGGATTCCAATCCTCATTAGAGAAATACCCACAGAGATAGAGGAGGAGGAGGTAATACAAGAAAATACACATGCTAAGGAGGTAGGCAAGGAACAGACACAGCACAAGGAAGTGGTAGTTCCCAAGAAACCAAGGGCAAGTCAAAACAAGGCATAGCAGAATAAAGGGGGGACATCCAAGACAGGAGCCCAGATGAGGAAGAAGAACAACACACAAGTGCCATAGGTACAACAGAAATAGGTTGAGGCAGCACAGGGAACTACATCAAGTGCTACTTCATAAGAGAAAGGCCAGACTAAGCGGCCAATCACCTAGACAGGGGGTGCATGAAAGAAGGCGAAGGCGCATACAACGCCCCCAGAATACACGATCATGGAGGATGATGCAGACATGGTGGCCCAAATGGTCCAGAATCGCATAGTTGAAGATTTCAAGAATATTGTGTGCCAAAGGGATAGAATTGAAGAAGAGATGGCATATATGCGACAGCTCCTCAGGTAGATCAGGGAAGCGTATGCAAACGGAAGCAACATAGAAACGGGACCATCGACATCACAGATAGGAGGTGAAGTTGGATCAAGAGAACATGACAGGATCCAGACGACAGCACAGATGAGATCAACATTTGACGTCACACCTAGCATGATCTGCATGGATGAAATCGTGGGGCAGACACCCCTAAAGGACTTAGCTCAACTACAGTCGGTATTTCCATGGATACCAAACAAGGCACTGTATAAACTTCAAGTCAGCGTTACATAGGAGGTACATTCTCATGCATGCATAGATGCAGCGGAATTGTAGCATACAAAGGATAACTGGGATGGGACGGAATTGGTACTTGAGCAGGATAATCTCGGGACCAAACAGGAGAAGGAATGCATGAAGGGACTGGAGCAGAAAGTGGTCATAGCCTACGAGAGAATCCCAAAGAATGTGCAGATGACCGAACTCACGGTGACAGAGAATATTGATCAGAACGTGCAGGCCATCGATCAATACCAACAAGAGATCGAGAAGCTCTGGGAGAAACTCACACCTACCACTCCACCAGTGGTGAAGGAGCAAAGGAAGCAGGAGGAAACCGTGCAGATAAAAGAGATAGAACGAAAAGTCCATGTGGCGGCCGACTTGTTCGAGAAAGCAGCGCAACTCTGGACGAATATGGAAGAGGATCAGTAGGTCCAGCAATGGGACCAATAAGGAGAAAGGATAAGTGCAGTTATCCAGGACCTCAAGCAGAGAGAGAAGACAATGTCGATCATGGAGCACGTCAAAGGGGTGCAAGACATGAAGAAACTGCAGGCAGAACTCATAACTGCGCAGATGCAGAAAAAGGAGTGTTGGGCTAAAATGGAACCACTCCAGAAGTGAGAAACAGAGGTCATTGCATAGGCAGAGGAATCCAAAACATATATGGCACAAACCCAGGTAGAATGTGCAAGGATGGTCAGCAACAAAATTGCAGTGCAGATATTGGACGCACTCAAGGAGAAGACCGCGTAGGCCCAAACACAAGCAACAGAGCTCATGGATAAGTTCCAAGCAATCACAAGGGAGATCGATGAAGCACACAGGGGTTAGGTGGCTCAAGATGAGCCACATGTCAGTGTTGGGGGCTTATTGGAAGAAGGTCGAATCATAAAAGAAAGGCTATTTTGGGAGGAAAGGAATGCATAAGGAAAGAGACAACTAGAAGGAAGAGCAGCACACACGCATGCATGGAAGACCTAACAAATTTAGGGTTAGGTTTTTTGTAATATATTGCAATGGTTGATGAGCCAGAAACATATATGTATACATATAGATACCTAGGAGAGTAGTGAAGAGATGGGAGAGGGTAGTTGTTCAGTCTGAAAAGACGATGGGAGGAAGGAGTCTTGTTTTGATAACCAGTTGTAATACTTCGGTCATACAACCTAATGTTGTAATTTGTTGAGTTGTAGAGAGTCAGAAGGGTAGATATTGAGGGTTAGATCACAAGCTGAGGAGCCTGGTATTATCTAGTCCACCTCATAATAGATCTCGACCCGAATGAGGATGAGTTGTAAAGCGTGTGGCACTATTGTTTTGGATCTACCATAATAGAAGAGCTTGAGAGATAGATCTTTGTGGATGTAGCCCAGGAGGGGGTGAACCAGGGTAAAACCTATTTTATTTGATTGAATGTTTGTGTATCTTTTATTGTTTATGATTATATGTTAGAGTGATGTATGACGGAATTAATCTGATTACACTAAATGAATGAATGGGAATGCCAGTATATTGCTCAATAATTAAATAGAACTATCAACTCACACTTATCATATCTCCATTCAATCTTGGACTGCAAACACTTGAGTATTGCAGTCACCCATTAAGACTATCTCGGGTGAGACTGCGCAGTGCACTATGTGCACTGTGTTGCCTTCTAGTTTACCAGGAGGGTCGATAGTTTTAGAGGATTTGTTGGAACCCTAGTAGACTTGAACCTGGGTCAATCATGTTAAAGGTATAACTGATAGACAAACTAAGCCAACACTTACCATGCGATTATCGAGCATTACCACTAGCCATACAATTCAGTCCCTCCTTCTACTGTCAATTTTGTTGAAGCGGGAAAATTCCCTTCAACATGTTGTAACATAGAAAACTTTCATCAATTTTTTTCAATTTTCTCGCAAATTTTGTAAATACCTACCTATTCCTTGTCATCTAAAGATTTGAATCCTTGGTCTAAGTAAGTGTTTTCCATTATAAACTTGTTCCTAGTCTTATTATTTTAAAATTTTCCATAGCCTATTGTCAATTTGTTTTTGTTGCTCCAAAACCAATGCTTATACACTCCTATCCTTGTCTCATAAAACAAACTTCTTTTATTTTTCCAAAAACTTGTTACAAATTGGCCTCAACTTGCCTATACATTTATTTCAAGTCCAAATTAAGTTTATTGAATTCCAACATATTATGTGTCTAAGACATAAATCCACTAAGTCAAATGTTCTCGAGTGTAAATAATATTGCGCTTGTTGATGACTAAATTTCCAATTTATGTCAACCATGCTTTAACAATCACCTAGTCAAAGGAATCCAACTGCCAAATCATATCTCTACATGTCATATGTCAAGAATCAAATGGTCAAACCAACTATTCCAAAGGCTTCAAACCTTACATCTAATTTCAGTGCCCACGCTGCTAGTCGAGATCCATCGGCACATTGGAGAATAGGCGCTAGGGGATATGCCTGAGAACTATTGAAAATGTGTTTAGGTTTATGCTCTAAATCCAACATCTCATTAAAAAAAGAAAATCAATGGTCACAATAGTTTTTGGCCCCTCCAAAATGCCTAGTTTTTGGCCCCTCCAAATGTTCCAGGAAAAAATCATAATTTAGTAGAGCATTTAACCTACGGCCCTTCAAAGTGCCCAATCAATGATGTAAAGGGGATGGTATTCCACTGGTTTTGATTTTAAAGGATTGAATGTAGAAATAAAATAAGAAATTTTGGACCCCTCCTAATGGTTTTTAAAACCATCGAGGGACTTCCCCTGAAACCACAAGGTGATGTCAAGTCATGTTCTGAGTGCTAGACCGTCAATGTTGAAGACATGTGGAAGGTTAGATGTTGAGCATCCATGGAGCAGGATTCTACAACTTATTTCACTAGTCTTCTTTTCACAGTATGAAAGCCTTTATTTGAGCATTTTTTCATCATAATTGCAGTTTCTATTGTGTGGACATATGCCCATATTCTCATTATAGGTGAAGCATACAAGAATACCCCTCAAAAGACCCAACTCCATTATCGAACAGACCATTCTGGACTATTTATTAATGAACACTAGATAAGCGTTCCATATCCATTTCAATGGGGAGCACCCATTTTTTTATGTTTGGACAAAATGACAAACCAAGACATACGTCCAAGTCAAAGTTATATTTAAATCGTGATTCATCCACATAGAGAGAGAAGGGAAAGTATAAAGAGAAAGCACCCAATGTGGAAGTCATCAGATTAAATCCTTGCATTGACAATCATCTCATATTTAGTGTTAATTATTTTCTTGAAATTGGGGAGTGGAGAAAGGAGGTTGCAATTTCAAGTCACTGGAGCATCCTCAATCTGGTATCACTTTTGTAAGATATTGGAAGTTGTATTGTTGATATGGTGTTGATTCAAAATTAGTGAAATTTTCTTGCGAGACCAAGGATTCTGAAATCAAGGATAATAGTATTTCAGTGTTTATGCTTCATCTTTTTGTTGTTTTTTTTCCCATAGTAGGATAGAGGGCCTGCTAACAATCCCAACCTCTCCAACTCACGGAATGACTTCATTCTAAATGTGAGAGCATTTTATTGGTGTCTTAAAGGAAATCAAGGTGCTAGAAACCAAATTAATTGTGAGTACCTTGCAGCCAGAGTGTATCTGCCTGGATGTTCATATCACAAACTTGGTTAACATGTAGCTAGTAAAGGTGTTGTTGGAATCTGGTCTATTTTCAACCCTAATTTGAATATAAAGACTTCACTCTCGATATCTCTTTGCTACATAGCTATGCACATCAAAATTATAGCCATGGAAGTGGAAGAAGTTTGGTCAAGGCTAGAAATTACTCAAAAATATATTTAAAACACTTCAAAACAAGTGGCAGAGTGCATGGAAACAAAGGGTTATGAAAGATTAAATGCACATAACAAATCCTGATTTTCAAATAAAAAGGACAACACGTCAATTAAAGGTGTCAAGTCTTCTCCAAGTATTCTGATTTTCAAGATTATTTTTGGTAAAATAAATCAGTCATCTCCATATTTGAAGGCATCAAGCTAGGATCTGAAGACCATATAAGTAACAAATGAAGACTACTTTGAAAAGAGGGTGGAGGGGCGGGGTCGAATAATAATTTTGGAAATTAGGTTGTTTTTTTGTAAGCTCATTGTGCTATCATTTCTACAAAATTTCATGAATCAGAGAGATTCATTAGATTCATATATTATATGAATAAATCTTTGTTTCCATTATATTTTAGTGTTAAGCTCCTTTAAATTCCATGTATGTTTTTTTCTATGCAATCTTAATTTGCTACTTCCTATTGTGGTTTCTTGAATTTATCAAGAAGCAGTTACATGTCTTTTTATCTCTCCTTTCAATTGTTCGACAAGTGTTACAATAAGTAAAAAAAATTGTCGCGATGACAAAAAGGAAAAATAGAAGGTGGTTGTGGATAATTTCAAATTTGTTGTTATGTCACCTTCATTTTTTCTTTTCCTTTAGGTAGGCTTCCCAAAATTCGTGTTTCCCTAAAACGGAGATGATTATGCATAACGATAGCGACTCGAGAGAGACATCATGAGTTGTTGAATTTTTCAAGAGTTTCTTTGTATCCCTTTTCAAATTGACCATGAAGGCTTGGATCATGTTTTGTGTTCTAGCTAGCTTCACGATATGGTCATCCATAAGGTATATTGTCACCCTCGTCACAACCCTGATATATGTTTTTTCATGCTTCAAGTTTCTCTCAACCTATGAAAATATCTATTCATTGGTATCATCTTCCCTAGCTCATCAATCTATGAGAGATGGCCTTTGTGATCCCATATGTGTGTTTCCTTATGAAGTTGTGTGCAAATTAGCAGTGAATTATTCAAATCTTTCTCAACCTTCTCACCAACATGTTGGTAGTTGTCGAGGGCAACATAATTAATATTTTTTTCCCATTCTGATATGTGGGGAAATTAGATGGGGAATCCATATTTTTAGTGATCCATCGATGCATCTCATTGATACATTTCTTAATGGCATCGAACTGTTTGTTCTTAGCATGTGCTCTGCTACTTTGTGCCATAATATGTGTTTCTAACAGTTGGAAGACTTGCAAATTCACATACATATCCACCTCCATCTCATGAAGTTCCTTCCTAAATTTCTCAGTGCACAATATCAACTATCTAATACTTTCCTTGTCCCTTTTGTTGTGCCTAACCTCTTCCTCCAATTCATTCATATTTTTATATTTTTCTTCATTCTTGAGCACTAAGTCCTTAAAATTATGCTATTATGAAAATGTGAAGGCGATGCCAATCGAAGTAATTGAAAGTGGATCATTTCTAATGTTTTCATCACAATGGTTTCAGTAGTCATTGATAGTGGAGCTTTCCCAGTCACTAGGATATTTCTAGTTTTATGCAGCACTATCTTACTAGAAGCTTTATCAAATCGGAAGGTGTTCATATTAGCAGCCTTCCAAGCCTTAAGTGGCATGAATATTCCCTGTCCTAGCTCACTCAATGGAAAGTGTCCTCCCGTGAGTGGAATCTCAGTTGACGACCCCATAATTTCCATGTCCATGGGGAATGCATC
>JZKD02S1770943.1:20411-32906 GCA_000966675.3 Picea glauca
GATGCTAAGTTATGAATTTGAAATTATCTTCAAGAAAGGAAAACATAATATTGTGGTAGATGCACTTTCAAGGAAAGAATAATATAGAGAGGGTTCACTATTGTGGTAGATGCACTCCAACGATATCTTGTCATGCATTAGATGAAATCAATACTCCAAAACCTCTCAAGATACATGGATACATCAAAAGGAAAAATGTAACAATGTTGATTGATTCTGACAGTACCCATAACTTCATTAATTACAAATTATCAAAGGATCTCAATTTCTTTGTATATTCAACACTAGACTTTCAAGCAATGATTGTAGATGGAGATACCATAAATTGTTCTCGGATGTGCCATAGTATTAAGATCAATATGGGGGAGCATTTTTTGGATAGTCCCATTATTTCCATCTAAATGGGAGGTGTTGATGTTGTATTAGGGTCCAATGGTTACAATCATTGGGAAAAATGGCCCTTAATTTTCAAGATATTTTCATGATATTTTCCTCAAAAGGCAAGGAAATTGAGCTTAAAGTTATCCAAGGGAAACTCTCTAAGATGATAAGCTCTATTAACATGGAAAAATTACTCAAAAAGGGACACCATGGTGTAATTGCACAATTGTTCTCACTAGATGTTCAAATATGTATATCATCTTCTCTAATGGATCTTCAAATGGTTATCAACAACTATTCCAAGTTATTTGGAGAGTTGCCTAAGGGTATTCCATTGAATCAAGATCATGATTATGCTATTCATTTACAACTCATAAGTGTACCACCTAACATTAGGCATTACAAGCATCCATATGCAGATAATAGTGAGATTGAGCATATGATCCAAAAAGTGTTATAGGATGACATCATTCAAGCTAGCCAAAATTATTTCTCTTCACTAGTAGTGATGGTTACGAAGAAGGATGGTTCATGGAGTATGTGTCCATATTATAGACAAATCAACAAAATGACCATCAAATACAAGTGTCATATTCCTATAAATGATGAATTATTAGATGAATTGCATGGAGAAAAAATATTTACTAAGTTGGATCTTCATTCGGGGTATCATCAAATCAGAATGAGGCAGGAATATATTCCCAAAATAGCCTTTAGAACACATGAAGGTCCTTATGAATTTTTGGTTATGCCATTTGGACTTACTAATGCACCTTCAACAATTCAAAGCTTGATGAATTCTATTTTCTAACCCTTAGAAAATTTGTGTTAGTATTCTTTTATGACACACTAATCTATATCAAATCGTGGGAAGAGAATGTACAACATGTTGACAGAGTATTACAACTTTTGGAAGAGCATAAACTTTATGCAAAGCCTTAGAAGCATGCCTTTGGGGTTAAAGAAGTTGAATATTTGGGTCATATTGTATCTCATGAAGGGGTAAAAGTGGATCCTAACAAAATTAAAGTTACGAAAGAATGGCCAATTCCCAAAAATTTGAAGAAAATTAGAGGATTTTTAGGTTTAAAACACTATTACCGCAAGTTTGTCAAGAACCATGGTCAAATAGTGGCACCTATAACAACATTATTAAATAAGGAAGCATTTTCTTGGACTCAAGAAGTAACCTAAGATTTTGAAAAACTTAAGGAGGCTATGTGTACAACTCTTGTCCTAGCCACACTTGACTTCACAGAAACATTTATTGTGGAGTGTGATGCCTTGGGCCTTGGCATTGGTGCAATTTTAATGCAAGAAGGAATGCCCCTTGCCTTTGAAAGTAGCTAATTTAAAGTAAAAAAATTAATAAAACCAATTTATGAAAAAGAAATGTTGGCAATACTACATGGAATTAAGAAATGACGCCCTTACCTAATAGGAAGACACTTCAAAGTAAAAATAGATCATGATAGTTTGAAGTGCTTCTTGGAGCAACAATTATCTTCAGAAGAACAAGAAAAATGGGTTACAATGATGCTAGGTTATGAATTTTAAATTATCTACAAGAAATGAAAACATAATATTGTGGTAGATGCACTTTCAAGGAAATAATAATAAAGAGAGGGTTCACTATGTGCTATTTCTATTCCACAAACGGATTGGCTGGAAGAATCAAGGAAAAAATGGAGGGAAGATCAAGAGGTATGTAATATCATTCGACAACTACAAGAGGACCCCAGTGCATTAGATAAATTTGTTTGGAACAATTTTTTTCTATGGTATCATGATATCCTATATTTATGTAAGAATTTCGAACTCAAACAAAAGGTCCTTCTAGAATTGCACACTTCTCTATAGGAGGACATTCAAGGTTTTTAAAAACTTACCAAAGGATCAAGAAGGATTTTTTCTAGGAAGGTCTTAAAACTGATGTTCAAAATTTTGTGTCTAAATGTGTGGTCTGCCATTATAATAAGGGAGAGACAATCAAGACTCTAGGTCTCCTACAACCATTAGCTATACCAAGTCAACGTTGGGAAGAAGTTACGATGGATTTTATTACAGGTTTACCAAAATATGAAGGAATGACTATCATCATGGTAGTAGTGGATCAGATGACTAAGTAATAAGTATGACCATTTCTCTCTCTCTCTCTCTCATCTTTTTAAAACAAGTATAGTAGTCACAACATTCATGGAAATAGTTCAAAAGTTACATGGAGTCCCCAAGATTACTGTAAGTGGCAGAGATCCAATTTTCATTGGAAAATTTTGGACTAAATTATTTTGTTGTTTGGGTACTCAATTGGCTCATAGCTCATCTTACCATCCTCAATCCGATGGGTAAACTAAGATTGCGAATAAATGTCTAGAAGTATATCTTCGTTGCTTTGCATATGATAACCATGCACAATGGGTTAAGTGGTTTTCCTTGGCAGAATGGTGGTACAACACATCCTTCCATACTTCATAAAAGATGCCCCCATTTATGGCACTTTATGGATATCATCCTCCATCCATCACATGTCCTTTGGAAGGGACTGCAAAGGTTTAAGCAGTGGAGGACCAAACATGGAACCAACAAGAGGTTCTCAAACTATTGAAGGAAAAACTGGTTATGGCACAAAATAGGATGAAACAACAAGAATATCAACATTGCAGTGAAAGAGAATTTGAAGTGTGGGATTGGGTATTTCTGAGGATACAACCATATAAACAGATGTCCCTCAAGCAACAAAAAAGGAAAATAAAGTATCGTCTAAATATTATGGCCCCTACAAGGTTTTGAAAAGGATTGGAAGTATGGTTTACAAATTGGAGTTTCCTCATGTTGACGCGAGAAAAATTCCCTTCAACAGATAGGGGTACTCCCCAGTACATAGTCCCAATTAGACTATGCACTGTTTGGGTTAGGAGACCCATCCAAATTCTGGTCCAGATGCCATTACTAGGTTTGAGGGATGAATGAATGGTTATGAATGAAAACGGAGAATGCAGATGCAAACTAAATACTTGCAAAAATAAAATATAATCTATTCTATCCTAGATAGGAACAACTATAGTAACTAATGAGCAACCAAAAATGCCACTAACCCTCGTGGATACTTCTTCCATATAGTTGTTAAGAAGCAATAGAGTTAGATAAAACATGCATACAAAGACATAACTAGAGTAGTCCAAATTATGAAATCACATGCATGAACTGCTCATCATCTCAAGATAGATACTGAGAGAGAAGAAACCAAACTGCAGGAAAATTTATGTTCACACAAGAAAAGTCTATAAATGAGACAACATTATTACAACACATACAAACATCATAACGACTTACTGGAAATAGTTCAAAACAAACTAGCCATCAACAACAATAATTCTCTAATAAAATCATCCTTGAGGGCTTCTCAATATTATTTCATAAAATAGTTCATGAATTTACAATGCTTGAAGAGCCTTCCTTTAATTATAGTAATTTTAGTAAGTGCCTATGTGGTTTTCTTGGGTTTTGCAAGAAGCAGTTACAAGTCTCTTCAACTTCCCCTCTCAAATGTTGTTGACATGTGTTACAATAATACAAAATTGATTATAGTTGAAAAACCGACAAAATAGGAGACAATTGTGGACAAATTCGAATTGGTGGTTTTGTCTATCTTTATTTGTCCCTGTCTCTCAAGTAAGATTCCCAAGCTTCATATTGTCCTAGGATGGAGATGAATCTATAGTATAGGAGTGTCTTCAAGAAAACTTCGTGAGAAGTTTAGTTGCATGAGAGGGTTTTCATATCTGTCGTCAAGTTGACCATGAAAGCTTGAATCATGTTTTGTGTTTTGGCTAGCTTGACAAGATGTTCTTCCATCAGATATGTTGTTACCCTAGTTGTATTCTAGGGAACCATTTGCCTATATTTCATATTTAGTAGGACCTCTTCGAAACTTTTTTCATCATATTTGGTCTTACCAAGTGATTTGATAGGAGGCCCCTTCATGTGTTGAAATGTGTGATGCCTTGTGAAGTTGTGCACAGATTGCCACATAAAATTATTTATATCCCTTTCATCCTTATCCTCAACTTGCTGTAAATTTTCAAGGGAGGCATAGTCAATTTTCCTATCCCACTTTGATATGAAGGGAAACCCAGATGGGGCATCCATTTTATCAACAATACATCGCTTCATATCATTCAAACCTTCTATGATGGCAACAAATTCTATGTTCTTGGATTGTACTAGGCTACATTGGGCTATAATTTGCGACGCCAACTACTGGAAGACTTGGAGATTTGCATACATGTTGGTTTCCATGTCATGGAGTTATGTTCTAACTGTCTCAATGCATATTCTAAACTATTTAAGGCTCCCCTTATCTCTTTTCCCATGCCCACATTCTTCTTCCATCTCTCTGATCTGATAATCATTTTCTTGGTTTTCGCAGACTAAGTCTTTGAGATTTTTCTCTAATGCCATCATGAAATCCATGTTGGTTGATGCAATTGATATTGTGTCCTTCCTGACATCTTCTGTCATAGTGGTTTATGTAAACAATGACAAGGGATATTTCTTGGTGACTAGGAGCTTCTTGGTTTGTTGTTGTACAATTCTTTCAGAGGCCTTCTTAAACTAGAAGGAATTTAGATTGGCCACCTTGCGAGCCTTGGAGGGCATGAAGAGTCCCAATCTAATTTTTCTGAGTGGGAAGTGTCCACTGGTGAGTGGGGCTTTAGTAGATGACCCAAAGATATTTGTGTCCATGGGAGACGCATCATTATTTAATGCTTCTTCATCCTACTTCCTTTTCTCCTCCTCCACCACTTTCGCTGCTGCTTCATCGACTGCGCTTTTCTTTGCTTCTACTTTTGTTGTTGTTTCAATTTTTTCTACTACCTTGGCTTCAACTGCTGCTTTAGCTACAACTTTTTTTTTTTTTTTTTTTCTGCTCAACAACGACTTCCTTTTTCTTTTGCACCTTTTCCTTTTTTCATTGTTGTTTTGCAACTAACTTGGTTGTTTCCACTTCCTCGACTTATTTTTGTTTTCTCTACTCTTCCTTCTCTTATTTTGTTCTCTTGTTTTCTTCTACTTCAATATCTTCAATTTCTTTCCTTTTTCTCTCCTCCTTTGTTGTTTCTACTGTTGTTGATTCATAGGTTGTGTCTATAGTCGTGACTGCTACTACTGTTGTTGTCGTTTCTTCATCAACCTTCTTTTGGGACTCTCAGGATATTTTTTCATCTGAAATTATTCCCAATGGGTTTCCCTTTCACCTAAATATGACCTCATGGTATGTTCTATCATGATAGTGAATTTCCTCTTCTTCCCAATCGTTTGTCGTGTAATCCCATCTATTCTTGTGGTTGAGGAAGTGTTTCTTTACCATTTCTAGAGGGTCATGCCTCACAAATATTTCCTCTCTGAAGTGGAATATTTCAGTATGTCCACTTCATCCTGGGCCTTCTTACCATCTTATAAAGAATATGACCCAACCCATAGTGGAAAAGGAGGCTAGATGAACTTCTTGTCCTTGTAAAGATCCATGCCAACTCTGTGAACCACGGTTTGATAAGAAATTTGTTGTAAAACCAGTTTTTCAAGGATGAATATTGGAAGAAACTGTGGAGGTTTGGTGGCTCTGTATATTCCTAAATAAGTTCCATATTCCAAGAGGTATCGGTCTCCTATCCTTCAGACTATCTCCTGTGCTTTGTCTATCATGCATGACATAGGTGAGTCAAAGATAAGTTGGAACAATAGCGCTAGGAAGTGATCACGGATCTTGTGATATTTTGTCCTATACTTGTGCTCCCAAAGAACCTTGCAGTAAAAGTGGACCGGGGGTCGCTTGGCTTCCAGGCCCAACTCATCTGTGGATATGCATGGTAGATGCATACCATGTCCAAGAGATAAGAAGACATGTGAAAACTAGGAAATTTCCTAGGGACAATTTATTTGATTTCTCTGATAGATTCTTCAAGGGATGTTGATAGAATGTCATCCCAGTTGAAAGTAGACCTGATATCCGCGATGTAGTAAATGAGAGGCGCCAAAGTCATCGGGAATTTTGAACCATCGGGTTCCCCATATAATCTGCACGACATCACCACCACATATTGGTAAGGCGTTCTCAACAATTTGGTGGGGTACTCGCTTGAGGGCCTTTATTTAAATGGTTTGTTGGGTTTGTACCAAGCCTTTAGAAGATCCTTTGATTTAAGTGGGAACTTCTTTATAATATTTTCATCTAGTGATATTTCCCCTTTATCCAGGTGGTAGAAGGGAGCTATAGTTGATGCTTTGAACAATGCTATTGGGTTCTCCCTGGAATTGAGGATGTACCTTGTCTCTAAGTCCACATGTCTCACTATCCACAAAATGGACTCCACACAGGGAAATGTCATTGCATGGTATTTCACCTTATACAACTTAGGTTTTCTAATTCATTTGAATATCTTGAGGTCAATGTCATATTCCACCCCTTGGAGGAAGGTTTTTTTGTTAAACATATATTAAACCTCAACCCATTTGATTCAAGTTTCTCTATCGATAATCCATTTAGTGTCATCATATACGGGTCCTAGGGTGTCCACTTATTCCTCCTGGAAGCTCCCACTTGCAAAGGATTCTTCCATAAGGGCCTTTCTGACACTCTGCGACCTCTTGCATGGTGACATATTTGAATCTACAAAAACCATATTTTTCATTAGTTCACCAAAAACACCACTTGTTAGACAATAACATTAAATCCTTATTATTTTAACAAGGCAAAGAATGGAGAAAGAGATGGACTGGTTCAATTTTTTATTTGGGTGATTTTCATACCTTCCTGGAAAAATCAAAGGGTTAGTAGTTTTGGCGTTGATATATGCCTGTGGAAGCATCGTAAAGATAATCATCGCCGACATAGAGAGGTGTATCAATGTCTGAAGAGGAATGATCCGTCGACATTGAAAGGAGACTTTGTCAAATTTTTGGTCTATTCCAAGGAAGGGAGATAACCGCGTATCAAATTTCATGAGATGATTGTCATCGACAAAGGGAGATTAGTAACAACAATGGAGAGATTATTGACGTCGGTGAAGGGGAAGCTATATCAGAGTGAATCTTTCTAACTTTGTTGACAATTCGAGGATGTATTCATGTTCATCAAAAGATCTTCGTTGACAAAGGAAAAGACATGTTGGCGTTCATCATTTAAACTTTTTCAGTGTAGACAAAGACATATTGACATCAATTCTTTGAACCTCGTCAATAAGGTTACACATGATTGGTTTGGAAATGAAGAGATATAGGGAAATTATTTGCTCAGTATGCAAACATGTAGTAATTGGTTTAGAGTGCTTTACCTTGAAAAAAAAACATGAAAGGAATGGTTGATTGAAGGGTTTTGAGGGGTTAGGGAATAGAGCCTTTGAAGAGAACCTCAATCTTCCTAGAAAAACTAGGGCATGAAAAAAAGGGGGGAGATTGGGGCTACCTGAGGGCTCGACAAGCTAGGGTATGGAGGTCTATGCACACGTTGAAGTGTTGGAAGGTGGGGGAAAAGGTAAGGAAATGAATATATAGGGTAGGATCTCCCTCCTTGATGCTTATCCATATACAAGGAAAATAAACCGAAACAATGAAAAAACACATGGGAAAGGGTGGGTTACCTACCTGTAAGTGTGTGTTGACACATGAGTGCAATGAGGAGGATGATCGATGAGTGATATCATCATAGGGGTTTCTTCTCAAACGTGCTTTGAGTGCTTTTGGTGATGATGGTGGAAAATAAACCTTGGCAAGGGATTTATAACCTTTTTTCATCCACTTGGTGCAAGAAATGATGCTAGGAATGGCATGTGTCGGTGATAGAAACATGTTTGGCATTGGGATACAATTCGTGTATCATTTTTTATCATTTAAACTTCACTAATGGATCAACAAGAATCAAGTAAATAAAGTCAACGCATGTAACTCTTAAGTGAAAATATTTTCCAATGATGGACCTTTTCATGTATCAACGATAGAAATGTTATTGTCACTGATACATGAAGGAAAGACTTTTCTTAAAACCTCTAAGTGTTGTCATTTTGGTGTATTGATGGTTATTAAATGATGGAGATTGACATATCAACAAGCAAACATTTATTGATGTCGATACATTAATAAGAACATGTCGAAACAAAAAGTGTCATGTGTATCAGGGGTATTGGTGAGATGAACACCGATGTTGTTAGTGACCAAAATTCGCTAAGTGTTGGACACTTCCTTGTATTGGCGAGGAAATATTTAACTCACTTATATTGGTTGTATAGGTGAGGAAAAAATTTCCTCGTTGATATAGCTAAAATGAATGAACCAAGAAAGTTAAAAACAATTCAAGTAAAAAGTTTGAAAAAAGGATCAATCAAAGATCACGAGGACAACTTAACTTATATGACAAGATAAAGGGGCTCGTGAGATGAAACGAGGGTCCCTATTTATTGGGGAAAAAATGAGTCTTTGAGCAATGAAACAAGAAAAAAGGGAAGTTGTTGGTGCCAACATAACAATTGGTGACACACTGGGCGAAGCCATGAATTTATGGAACTAACATATAAAGAACAAGACTTGAAGAACAAAAAATATTATCATGCACAACCTAGAGGAGAGTGAGCAGGTCCCACAGATTTTAAAATACCACAGTGTGATTAGAAAAATTTAAATGAGGCAAGAGAGAGATTATGTCCATGCTCAAAGCAGGTCAATCACAACAATTTTTTTTTAAGTTGGACCATATTGGGGGGAAAGTGAGGTACTACAAGGTGGTGATGCATCGAGGATGTTGAAAATGCAAGTCGATTTCACATTTCTCTAGTGTTTCTCTGCTGCTAGTGACTGTCCATTTCCCCGACGGAGTCACAAGCCTTTCTTCGCTTCCAAAAAACATCCATAGCCCAAGTGAATATACTTGCATGTCCCACATGAGCTGGAATGCCTTTCCCCAAGACTCTGCCTTATAAAATATTTTTCTCTTGATCTTGAGAGAGAGGTGGATGGGGGGATTCCAGTTTTCCTTTAAAGGCATGTAGGATGACACATGTGAAAGTGAGATCTTCCAACCTGATTATAGATAAGATATATCCCTGAGCAACATGCCTTGAGTACTACAGGTGCCTCTCAAAAATCGTCCTTAGTCTATTAATTTCACACAAGCGCAAAACCTACTCTTGGGTATGACCACTAATTCATTATTGCAACTATTTAATAATGTAAGACTCATCCATTAATAAACCATATTCCTATGTTGAATCTAACCTGGGGTAATGCACATTAATGATTTGGAGAATGGATGAAGTTGTGTCTAGAAGAAAAATGGGAAATTTTAGGCTTCTGGTACCAACGTGTCATATCATGACTAATATTTAGATTCATGAAACCAAGTTTCCTGGGAAATATCAAGCAACAATATTAAGAAAGTGAGAGAAAGAAAATTATAACTAAAAAAATCAAAAGCATGAGGGGGAAGTAAACATGCAAAAACCAAAAACCAAAGAAAACTGAAAAAATAAAAAAGATGGGAGAATTGATTCCTGTATTTATGTACATGACGGTTTTCTTAGAAGGATATTTGATGCATTGCTTGAGAATATGGTCATTAACGAGGACGAGATACACATCCCCTTCAAGGTTTTGCAACCTGTAAGTGCCTAGGCCAATATTTTCCTTAATTGTCAAAGGACCCAGCCATAATTGTTGAAATTTAGAGTTTTTTCCTTTGTCCTCATGTGGCTTATCCCATTTGGGAACTAGGTCACCAACCTGAAAGTCCTTTTCACCAACATATTTTTTGTTAAACCATCATTTTATGATCTGTTGGTGAGCCTCAAATTTCTTTTTGGCTCTAGCTCGATTTTCTTCCAGTTTTACCAAGGTGTTTATTCATTTTTGGATGGAGGGGCATTCCCTCCCGCGTCACTATTGAGTGAGCTGAAGGGAATGCATATAGATATTTGTTGGGAGAATGGATTCCTTCCCATAAATGAGAAAGTATGGGGAAGTACCTATAGAATATTTTGGAGTGACCTGGTTTTTCCATAGAGCGTTGGGTAAAGCGTTGTGCCAATTTCTTTGTTAATATACTATAGTTCGCTTTAGAACATAGATTAGGTTCTTGTTGGTAGATTCATCTAGGCTTGGGATAATAGTTAGTTGCATATTTCAAAACAATTCTCTTTTCTAAAGAAAAATCAGTTAATTTGAATGACAAGAAATAAGTAGAATTATCAAACACAAGGGTAGTAGGTACTCCAAACTTAGTAATAATGTGTTATTCCAAAAAATTAATCACCACTTCTTCGTTTACCTTAGTTAGTCGTATGAATTTCATCCAACACAAGAAATAATTAGTGGCTATGAGAATATACCTGTGTTGTCTAGATGAATGAGGGTTGATTTCAACAATGATATCTAGCCCCCACTATTCGAATGGTTCTTTGACAACAACAAGTTGGAGTGGAACAATAGAACTACTCTCTCTTCCAACTGATTTCTAGAAAATGTCATGGTTGCGGGAGTAAGCATGAGCATGTTTAAGAACCATAGGAAAATAATATCCAACTCTCAGGATCTTGTGAGTTGTAGTTTCTCATGCGAAATGTCCATGGACTAGTCCATCATGAAGATCCTTGAGGACTTTGTCAACATCTTGTTTTTCCAGGCATCTGAGGAGAACACCATCACAGTTCCTTCTAAAAAGGATATCGTGGACTAATTGGTATTGTGTATATTTTAATCTCAGTGCTCTTTTATGCTTAGCATTGAGGTGTTTGGGGGTAGTGCCATGTTGAAGATACTACTTGATGTCATTGCACCATGGATTCTCTAGTGTTGGTATGTAAGGGGGTTTTTGTGCATACAATATTGGTTCTTCTTGACAGCCTTCTTCCTTCTAATATTTGAAATCCATGGATTTAGTTGCTAACTTGGATAGGCCTTGACCTTTGACTATAGTTGTTGGCTTAAATTCCAAGTCATATTCTTACAAAGCAGTCATCTAGTTTCCTCACCATTCACCCAACTCCTTTTGTGCAAAGAGAGATATAATTGTTGGGTGAAGGATGATCACCTTCATATGATTCTTTAGTATATAAAGCCTGAACTACTTGATGACTTTGTGAATAGAGAAAGCCTATTTTTCCATCATTGGATAGTTCAATTCAACACCTTGAAGTCTCGTGCTCATGAATGCTATGGGGAATTCATTCCCTTGTTGATCCTTTTGGGTGAGCGTTGTTGCAAGATAATGATTTGGAACAAATGTGTACAATAAGAAATATTTGGAGAAGTCCAAACTTTGAAGTGCAAGGGCTTCCATTATGGCAGATTTAACTTTATCAAAAGATTCCTTCTCAAAAAATGTCCATTTGGATTACGTGCCCTTCTTAAGCACCCATTGAAGAGGTTTGAGTATCTCGACAAAGTCAGACACAAATCTTCATACATAATTTATCTTTCCAAAGAATGACTGCATAGATTTATTGTTTTTTGGGAATGGTATTTGCATGATGGCTTTATTGCATTCCATATCGACAAAGATCCCATCTTTAGAAATGATGCACCCCAACAGTTTTCCTTCTAAAACATCGAACATTTTCTTCTTAGGATTTAGAGAGATATCGTACTTCCTGTATCTTTCAAAGATCTGTTTCCAATGGTGTGGGTGATCAAATCTCTTCTTAGAATAGACTGTAACACCATCGAGGTGGATCACCACACTTTGATCGATAAAACACTTAAATTATATGTCCATTTCCCTTTGGAAATTTTCACTCATGTTAATCAAGCCAAAGGGTATCCTTCTGTTAGTAGTGAGAGTCACCCTCTGACTACAAGAGGATAAGCCCAATACCCATCAAAATGTAAATGTATTGGAATGGTTTGAGTAGATGGATCAATAATATTGTATAGAGATGAAAATATAACATAAGTAACTGCAAATTAGTTCAGGATCATTGGGCTATGGAGTCATAAGTATCATGAATATTGAAGGCATTTAAACTTCCTATCAGACAAAAGGATTTATGTGGTGATGAGGAGAAATAATACATAAAATGTCTAAGTGATAAACCATGAAATATGGGCATGATGGCAACATATCCTCTA
>JZKD02S1770943.1:35321-53032 GCA_000966675.3 Picea glauca
TGAATTTTCATTTGTTAAGGTCACACTAAAATCCCCCCCCCCTTTTTCTAGAAGGTCTTAGGATTAGGGTTTAGATTCTGAGCTAGGCGACGATTGGTTAAGGGAATTGCTTAAGGTTTTAATCAGGTGTTGATGACTTAGGGTTATTTAGGCTGACCCTTCCTCCACTAAAATGCAACGTGCCCTTTAGGACGCACCACGTGCTCCAAGGGTGCCACTCGCCTCTGGAATTTATTTTGGGCGACGTGCCCTTCAGGACGCACCATGTGCTCCAAGGGTGCCACTCGCCAACTGAGTTTCTTCTGTGTGACGTGCCCTTCAGGATGCACCACGTGCTCCAAGGGTTCCACTCACCGACTGGACTGATTGGTAGACCTCTATAACCCCTGGAGTAAACACTCCGCCAGGTGAACTCATAGGAGACTAAGGGATCTAAGGAATAAGGCCCCCGCCTTATTGCGCGCCCCTTAGAATCATCGTGAGCAACTGTCGCAGTCGGCCCTCATGGCATCGTGGGTCCTCTCGAACTAGGTAATCGTTAACCTACAGTTCGAGCCACGACGAGAGTGCTAGCAGGCGGTGGCAGGGCTGCTATCCACCCCTCTCCCTCAACCTCTTTGCAATCGTGTATGGCCCCTTTACTCCATATGTGAGTCTGGTCGGCAAGCTATCGTCAACCTGCATCACCAATAATCATGTCAGAAATGTCAACATCAAATCATCAAATAAAATGAAACATCATAATAAACATATCAACCCAAAAGAACACTCCCTGACTAAGTCCGGAGTCCAAGGGGGTTCTACTGATGCCTCTACATCCTCAAGGTAAAAAACCTTGCACACTCAATAAAACCGAGTCAATAGCACCCGTCTACATCAAAATAGTAACACATCATGTCATCTGTCAATCACATCATAATCAAATATAAAAGGTCTAACATCAAAAAGGGTCCAGATCACTTGCGAGCAAGTGTCCTCAAATAATAAGTGTTCTCAGTACGCCAGAGCGGGATGTTACAATGTTTCATCCCCGCAATGAAGCGTAGGATTCGATCTGGTCATGATATGTGATTAGGGAAAGCCCCACTTTTGCTGCCACATGCCGCTCTTGGATGGACCCTTCTTCCTACTGCAAAGATCAATGACTCACAATTACTTCAGGAGTTAGGGATTCAGGACTTTTCAATGCATAACTCTTACAATCCTACGAAGTGATGAATGCCTGAAGTGTGAGATCTGGTGCTGAGTGTCCTCTTATTTTGGACGATCGACATTTACTTCGGGAGTTCATGCTTCGGGATCTTCTCCTGCTTGCTCGTGCAATTCTCCAAAGTGTCGAATTCCCGAAGTGAGAGATCTGGTGACGTGTGACCTCAACCTTCAATAGCTCATATTTACTTTGGGACGCTTGGCTAGTCATTAATCCTTGCGTGAATTTTAAACTCCGACTGTTTGAGAGCTGCTAATCTGAACTGTATACGGGATCTCCATTGTTGAAACATGAACCTATTTGCTTGTCTGTATTTCATCCCAAAATAGACTGCTTTTGAATGTTGCACTTGGATGCTTCCTATGCAGACCACGAACTTGGACGACCTACTGCCCTTGAAAACTATATGTGATAACACCTTCGCACAAATGATCCCCACTTGGTTCTAAAAGTTCTCTTCAGTCATTTGGGTTCCTCTACGAGAACCTAATTATATTTAGAAAACTTTTCTAGTAGAGAAAACATCTGAGAACCAAAGACGAGCTGGAGTATCTGTTCTGTACGAGGAATGAGGTATTTATCTTTGTCAGAGGCTCAATTTAGATTTATGAAATATACACATAGCCTTATTTCCTATGACTTCTTTCTAACACCTCCATCTTCATGTGTACATCCAATCTTCCACGTTTCTTGGTTAAACAAGGTAATCATCAACAAGATCCTAGTTCAAAATATTTTACCATAGATTAATGAAGAAGGAAAAATAATACTAGAACTAGAAACAATCCTTGAAACAAGGATTAAGTAGCTGAGAAATCAAGCAATTAATAAGTACTTCAACAAATGGAGGAACCTACCAATGGAAGATGCGACATGGGAAGATGAGTTCTTCATGCATAAACACCCATGGTTAGTCAATTGTTCAGGACAACACTTGTTTTAAGGGGAGGGGCATGTTAATCCCTAGACAAAGCCCCATGTTATGTATAAAACCCCTTATTAATCCCTAGATATTGAATTATTACATTTCTAGTGCTATATTTGTATGTTGGATAGAACCATCCATTGCACCCTTTCATTATAATTGTACCCTTTGTCTCCTATATATATATATACCAAGGAGACCTAGTATTAGGATCATCTTATCTCATCTCATATTGTATTTTGAATTGGATATATTGTAAAAGGAGGCTTCCACCTCGAAGTGGATTGTATTCATTGAATTTTTATCATTTTTAAAACATTGGATCATTACAGACCCGAGCATGTTATGCCATCATAGAAAAATTCCACAAGGTAAGTATGGTTTGTATTCTTCTGCTAGGATTAGTTGGTTCATGGAATGTAAAAAACTCTCCAGTGCCTACACATGCATGCAATCACATCATGGATTTCTCCAGAACACCCCCAAGGTCATTGACCTCTACACACCAATATTTGGAACATATCCAAGAAGGGGTTATTTGGATGCAATATTGAAAAAAAGAACTGGATTGTGGCTTCCCTTGGCATCAACCTATTATCCATCTTTTTTGTGTCACTGACCTCCTATGTTTCTATAGCTCCTTGGGTAGATTCTTCTCCTTAGACTATAGATGCAGGTAGTTCTTCATTTTATTTAATCTTCACTCTCCACACTCTTCTCTTGGATATGCAGTTTCTAGGGTGAATATCTAGATGAAGTTTCCAAGACTTTGCTTCCCAATGTCCAGTCAACTTGTAGTGGTGGAAAAATGTCTTGGTTCTATTTTGTGGTCTAGTTAACATGCTCCTTTTCTCCTTGTGCCTCTGATTTTTTTGTTGGATCGAGGAAAATATTGTCATTCTTCCTCTTAAAAAATTTAGGCCTATGGCATGTGTCTTTCTTCTCCCAACAAGATGCCTCAAGTTGAACTTTCTTCTTGCAAAATGAGAAATCCTCTGAGTACCAACATATTACAACATTGTGTCCTTTTTTCCTGCAGCAATGATAAAACAACGATGCCCTATTCGATATAGGCCTCTTGGTCTTCTTATTGTTCTTCTAGATGATATTCTTTCTTATTCTTCTAATTGATGGCGTAGGTTAAGTCTTTAAGCTCTTCTCATCACTACCCTTATTCAATCTGTCACAATAAGGCTAAGGTGGTAGTGGGATGCCACCTTCATGTACGACTTCTCTTTCTTTTGATGNAGGAAAATATTGTCATTCTTCCTCTTAAAAAATTTAGGCCTATGGCATGTGTCTTTCTTCTCCCAACAAGATGCCTCAAGATGAACTTTCTTCTTGCAAAATGAGAAATCCTCTGAGTACCAACATATTACAACATTGTGTCCTTTTTTCCTGCAACAATGATAAAACAACGATGCCCTATTCGATATAGGCCTCTTGGTATTCTTATTGTTCTTCTAGATGATATTCTTTCTTATTCTTCTAATTGATGGCATAGGTTAAGTCTTTAAGCTCTTCTCATCACTACCCTTATTCAATCTGTCACAATAAGGCTAAGGTGGTAGTGGGATGCTACCTTCATGTACAACTTCTCTTTCTTTTGATGAGTAGGCTAACTTTGTCATGTATTTTTCCTTCACAAAATTGGTTTTCATGGTCATGGGATTATCCCCTCCGCCATAAAAACCTAGGCCTTCATGCTTGACCCTTGGTGCAGTTATAATGGAGCTTAAGATGCATTTTATTCTCTTTCCTAGACCTTATCCATCGTAGCCCATTTTCGTTAATAATTTTGAACTAATTTCCCTGGTATGATTTTCAAATTCACCAAAATGTTGTTGAGAAAAGTCTAAGGAAGGTGAGCTTACTAGAGTGGTATCGGTCATGGTGTTGGAATATGCAGTGGAAATGAAAAATGGACTTGCTTCCCAATTCTCTTGGACAATTTCTTGGAGCTTTGCTAATGCCTCCTCCTTCTCTACCAAATATTTTTGTAGTTGAGTCTTCATATGAGTGAGCTTTCCCTCCTGCCAGCTATCTATCTAGATGACATCCTCTCCCACGTGTATAGGATGGAATCTGTGTGTGTCCCAATCTTCCATAACCATAGTGAGGTAGTCTTGGCATTCAAACAACTTATTTTCTAGCATTGGTAGTAGTTTTGTTTACGTCTCAAGGTTCTTTTCCATTTCTATCACCCACCAGTTAAACCTATGGAAATGTTCCTTCAAGTGCTTGTTATCCTCTTGAAGCTGAGCATTGATGGCCCTTAAGTCTTCCAACCTCTCTCTGTTTTCTTTACCCATGTTGAGTCTGCTAATGTTTGGAAAACATTGGTAAGACATTCAAGTACAAGTCATTTCTTCACAGTCAAGGATTCAAAAGCTCTGATACCTTATGATTTGTAAATGAGGGACTAATAGCCCACTCACTTCACCAACATAAATACTTTGCCAAAATACCTTTGATATATACTTCTCTATCTTGTACAAATATCTATGTTCTTTGAATGGATACAAGGCTTATGTTCTCCATGAAATCTCTTTTCTTTATTGATTTGATAGCTCCTTTCTCTATGTACCCTACACACAAGAAGTGACATAATAATGCTATGGAAAATAATTCTTGGTTCTCAATATGACAATCAATGTCTTGTCTCTAACTCTTTTGGAAGTTGTGTACTTTGTTCTAAGAATTGATCTCTAGGTATTTTGAGCTCAATGCAATTATGGGGGTGTTGACGAGTCCAAATGTCCTATCAAGTAGGTAAGGAAAAAATTTTGATGGCAGGTCCCAATTAGACCTACTCTCATTTGGTGTAGCGTTTCTGACCAATATGTGGGCCTGGTTTCCACTAATAATTAAAAGAAGAAAAAGGGGAAAGACAACAGAGTGTCCCCCAAATATTTCTAATTAATTCTAAATCCACTCTAAACTGAAATAAAACTAATCTAACCTAACAAATTCTAACCTATCTCGTGGGACAAAGACTAATAGATGAGCACAATTTAAAGTGATATATTGATAGCATAAATAGTTCATGACAACCGAGAATATGTTAACACAATAAAATTTCAGATATCATCTCAAATAGTTGAATAGGAGACCTATAACATCATCCATGTATTAATTAGAAATCAAAACAACCAGAGAATCCTAAATACTAAACACAAAAATAGTCCATATGATTAGCACCTAGAAAAATAAAACAACAAACACAAGTGTAGAGTAGTCCCACAAGTGTTTGCAAACAATTATGACTTTAAAAATTCCTTCTGCTCTTCATACATCCTAAAATAATAGTATTCACAATATATAGAATGGGAAACATTCCCCTATTACATCCTATGAGTTCTCTTTTATAAGACAAGAGAGAGAGAGACTCTTTAGTTCTAGTGACTGTTCGTTTTGTTTTCCTTCTATTTCTCATCTTGCATTTCAAATTTCTTTTACATTTTCAAACATGAATATGTGGGAGCTACAAATAGAATATGAAGAGACTCCTGAGTAATTATTTTCTCCCTAAGGCAGTTTACAAATGATATTCATAAAAAAAAAAATATTAACTATGTCCATTGACATTGTCTTCTGTTCCTCGTGATGTTTTTTGGAATTTCTGATGTTTGTCTGTTGATTAAGATAATATTGTCTCCTTATCCTTTATCTCATATTTCCATAGAGATATTTTGGGCTTGATTTCAATTCTTGTAGATTGAGATATGATTGTTGGAACACAACATAGCTTGTTATTCAATTAAATTCATGTCTCTTCTGTGTTTTTAGTTTTCCAAGAACTTCAACCTTCAACCTGTCAATTATTTTTCTTTTATCACATTCTAATCTCTTCTATCTTTCCAAAAATCTATCATGGGCCTGATTTCATTGCTTATATCTTCGGATATGGCCCTCTGAAGTTTGCATAGTCCATTTCCCCCCAAATTCGTCGCATGATTTTCTATGCGATTTTTGAGGTTTTTTGTTACTTTTTTGGCTTGAAGAACTCTGCCACTACATTCCTCTACTCAATACCTTTCTAAAAAGGTATCATGGGCTCAATTATGAAACCTATAGCCAAATATATGACCATTTGAAGACAATGCCTAAATGTTTGGTCGAAAAGAGGTGGTCAAGTCGAAAATGTATGGTTGGAAAGAATTGGTCAGGTCAAAAATGTATGGTCGGACAAAGGTCATCGAAAAGGGTTGGTCAGTTTGGAAATTTTGGTTAGAAAGAGTTAGTTGGATTCGAAAGGCATGGTCGGAAAGAGATGGTCAGGTCGGAAATGATATGGTTGAAATGACTTGATCGGAAGGGGTCGTCGTCAGAAGGATATGATTGGAATGACTTATGGAATTTGGAGTGGATGAATTTTGACCAAGAAAAGGAATCAAATATTTAATGTGGGCCTGATGATCCAGGTTATAGGTACCATGCTAGAATCCATGTTAGTGCCACGTAGGATGACACAAGTGATAGGGAGCCACGTGGAAATGAGGTGGAAATGGTGAATGAAGGCCTTAGAACTTTAGAAGTATATAACTTTTGATCCGGAGCTCGGATTTGAGTATGGTTACAACTGTTGGAAACATATTGACAAGAGAAATCCAACTACGAGATTTATTTACAGAAAAGAATAAAAAAAATAAGGGGACATTTTGACACCTTACCATCCTATGAGAGGTAAGGAGGTAGGGTATGTTACAACAACCAAGGGGACAAACAAGACACCTCATGTGAAAAATCAATGTTACAAATAGTGATGAATGGTAAGAGGATATCTATGCCAACTAGACATAAGACACATGCCAATATATTCAAGCTGGACATCTCAGAGGGTAGAATTGCTAATATTGTAAAGATAGATAAAATGACTAGGTCAAGGAATAGATTCTTATGCCATACTACAATGGATGATATTGATTGTGAAATATAGTGGAAAAGCAGTGGGCGATGACACAAGAAGTTTCTATAACCAAGAAGATCAATGGAATTTTGGCCTAGGTTTTCAAGGAGAGGGAAGGCCAAAAGAGGAACCCGATATAGATAAATCCTAAGAGGCTCGAAGATAGACCAACGAGAAAGGTGGATCTGATAGCCTTGGGAGATTCAAAACTCAGGGAAACTGTAATCTAAGGCAAATTGATTCTCGATGAGGGATAGAATAGTAAGGATCAAATTTCTGGACAAGGATCAAAGCTCCAACCTCATCACCGTAATGGTAATAAAAATAAAAATCTGGATGAGTCTTGGGAAAGACAAGGCTTCGTCCATAATGATGATCGTTGGATTCAAATTATAGATAAAATCCGAATAGAAAGAGGTATAGTAAATATGAAGAAGATGAGGGGATTCCCCCCGCAGGAATCTCAAGGATGGAGTAATCGTGCGAAGAAAATGATCCTGTGAACCTGCTCCTGCAACCACAAAGAATATGAGATCAACCATGCGATTAAAAGGAGAGTTGCCAATATACCGTAAACATTATATTCCATGCCTTCAAGGAAAATTATAGAATGTAATCATGGGTGGTTGTAGATAAGTTTCCTGAAAAATGCATGTGCTAAGTATCAAACTCAAAAGAAGGATTAGTGATTTTGTGACTCAATCGAAGAGTTAAAAACTGAAGTGAGTGTGATCATATACGATAGCATAAAGATACAGACATTAAGTATAACATGAAAGCAAGTGGATGCAGATTTTGAGTCAGTCATTTAGAAAAATCATCAACAACCAACTCATTCAAAAAAACCATCAGTAGAACATCAAACCCTACAACCACATAGGATCATCAAGCACTTCAGAATCTGTATTTTTGGCACACAATTTTGTCCTTTTTGGGCGGTTTTGGAACATGGTTTTCCAATCCATGGATTTCTAATTTCGGTTAAGGAATTAAAGTTGTAATCTAATCTAGGTCAATGGATTAGGGATTTTGGATGCCACAAAATCATATTTATTGTATTGTAAATGGTGAAGTTAATAGAATGAAAATTATAGGTGCGACTCTAAACATTTGGTGGTTTTCTCGGTTAAGGGTTTCCAGAGCAAATTTCTGAGTACTATGTGTGATTGCTATTTTTTTCTTTCTATTTTATAAAGAATTTGTATGTGCATTGCTATGATTTAAAGGTTTAAAACCTATAGTATCCACATTGGAATCATCCATGTGTTCACCATCACATCCCTATAGCGAACTACTTGAATCACATAGAAGTTTTCGATGATAATCCACAGTTCTACAACAACTAGTAACAACAACACAATCTTTGGAGACACGTAACAAGTGACATGAAGCATACTTGATGACTAGGATTTGCAACAATGGTTATGAAGCAACGATCATTCATGGATCCATAGCCAGTGGTAATACTCACGGATCTGTAGAAATTTGCTACTTCCACAACATACCATTTCTTTGAATTCGACGACATGCACCCAATTTGTAGAAACTTCATCTACAGGTTAGACACAATGAACACTACTTGTAAAAAATGTACTACATAACTCATTAAAATGCCAATGGGACAAAGCAAATTTTACTTGAGTAATTTCTGAGCCAAGTTGGTTATGGTTATGGTTATATAATGTGAAAAATGAACGATGAAAGGTAAAAATAGAAGGAAAAAGATGGAATAATCATGGCAATATAAGGTCCCATCATCTCCCCTCAACTAAGACTTTTGCATGCCCTCATGCAACCTCTGTGATCATTTTGAATCAAAATCAAAATATTAATATTTCTTATGGAGGTTGTTGAGACTATAATCATGCTATTATTTCTCACTTGTTGTATAATACCCAACATTTTGCTCAATGACCTAACAAAATTTGGCCTCCTTTCGTGGCTCCAATTCATAAAAGAATTGATATTTCTATGTAGGGAGCCAAATTAGAGGAAAATGGAATTTTAGCCCAATCCCTCTTGGACCACATCTTAAGAAATTAGTATATCTATCAACCGTGTTTAATGCTTCACAAAAATTTGGATAGGTAAAAGGATCTCTCCTTTTAATATCCTCATTGGAGATATCCCCTATGCATTTACATGATATAAAAGAATCCATTCTCATTTGACTAATGTGTTGGGAAAAATAAGATATTGTCTCTTGTTGAATTGTATTTATTATACATACACTTCAGGTGCCTTAAGAAAATCATGATGTATCTCAATTATGATCTCAGGATTAGGATATTCTCGACGTATCCATAAATTGTAGTTTTGTAAATTATGTTCAATGGTAATCTGAACTTGATTCCATTGAAATTGATAATACATGAAATAGGTAAAGGCCCTTAGTTTCACATCACCAAAAAATGGATTTGGGTTCCATTTTTTATCATGAAATATGAGGATCTCATGCTGATATAGCTCAGATAATATATTTTTTCCCTCATCGTTACTGTTAGAGAATGCTTCTAAAAATGAATTCATGGACCTTAGATCATGTGGTCTATTTTTTTCTATAGCTCTGAGTTGGAACAAGAAGTATTTTTCTTTTAAGAAGACAAAATGAGTAGTAGAGGACCATCTGCAACTAAGAACGAATTGAGCAAGGGTACTCAAGTTTTGCTTGTATACCTTCAATGCCTTTACTTTTTCCTAAAGTTCTGAGATTGTATTTATGTCTTCTTTCAAATTGTCCCACTTTACTCTATCTATGGGAATAAATTTATCCCATTGCTCCCTTAAGTTGTGGATGCATTCTTATGTTTTGTTAAAGAAACTACTTCTATGCCATAAGATAAACTTGTACATTTCCATTTAGAAACCTCTTCTTTTAAACTTAAAACTTGAAGAGAATCATGAAACTATTTGTGTACCTACCATTTGGACAATGGGTATGGTGGGTTCTAAATCTCTTTGATTTTCCAGATCTTGGACATAGGGTTGAATATACCATTGTTTTCTATTTGAACCCCTATGGAAATAATAGTGGGACTATCATCTTCTATAACATGTTCTTCATGATCATCAATAGTTGATACTGCAAAAATTGGCTACTCAACTTCCTGATTGATTATGGGTTGAATATGTTGATACTGTGGGGGGGGGGGGGGGGGGTTGAATCAATATCAAGTACAATTTAGCACTTTTTAAAACTTTAATTTTGAATCAAATAATGTATCCAATATACAATAGGAGAAAAAGAAGAAATACACAGTGCACAATAGATTTATGTGGAAATCCACATAATGTTTTATAATAAAAATATTACACTCAAAGGAAGCTGCAACTTCCAAGATTTTCCAACACCAACTGGAAGGATGCACCGACCCCCTAGTTTACAGGATCCAACTGAAGGAAGATACAACTCCCTAGATTATCTAGATCCAATTGGAAGGAGGATCCAACCCCCTTTCCTTGGCCCTTCCTTCAACCCTTAATTATGTATATAAAAGAATCAACCTGTCATAGCCAAGTTCCAAGACTCCCCTGGTCTACTGTAGATTCACCTGAACAACTTGCTGATGTCACTTTTAATCTTGTACCTTCCCAAAAACATAGATCCACGCTTTTCTCTACTGTCAACCTGTGGACATCCATTCTTTTCTCCACTACAACCCATAGATATCCATGCCTTGCTCCACTACAACCCGTGGATATTCGCTCCTTGCTCCACTACGACCCATGGATATACACACCTTGATCCACTGTGGCCTGTGGATGACCTACTTGTTAGATTGTACCTACCCAAAACACAGATCCATGCTTTTCTCTACTGTCAACCTGCGGACATCCACACTTTTCTCTATTGTGACCCGTGGATGACCTCAAAAAACTTCTTTCTCTCCTCAACCTCCTTTCTCCTAGGTCAGATTTTCTTTGTTGAACTTGTCAATCCTCCTAGCACAAGTAAATACCCACTTATGCTAGCTCCATACACAAAAACACACTTACTTGGACGAACAAATGAGAGGTTATTGATGTGTATTTATACTTTTCCAAGTGCCTCCTTTATTTGAATTCAAGGCCGACCTGTAACTTTTTGTTTTAACAACTTTTTCTCCTTTAATTAGTTTTGGGGCCGACCTATAACTTCTCATCCATACTTCAGGGCTTCATGACCACACCTCTGGGGATTCTTGTAGATTTATTCAAAAGCATCTCCCCGTGAGGGCCATGCTTAAATCTAATCCATAAGGGAACCACTTTGGAGACTTATTCAAATACACCTATCACTTCTAGGGGATTATAAGATTCTTCTAGAGTGGACATCAATGACAACCAATTTTCCAATATAATGGATGTTTCCCTAGCAAATGATTCAATAATTTCCTCTATAGAAAGGGACACAATAATATATTGATCTAGGGTACTGGTAGCATCATCTATCAATTTGTTATTACTCCTAGTTATGATTTTAGTATGAGATCCAATGAGTTCATGGGAGATCCAATGAGTTTAGTAGAAGTTTTAGGAGGATAAGTAGCAATGAGCTTATCAATTTCATTTTTTAGGGTTGCTTCCATAGTAACATGTTTACCCATTTATTATTTAGAAATTGTTTCCTTAGCAAGGTCACCTTCGGTATAAGGTGACCAAGTGAACATGTCGAGATCTTGAACAAGGGTGTCCATCCCTGCATGAGACTTATTCCCTTCTAAATTTCTCCTAAGGGTCTTCGATTTGTGTCTTAACCTTTTGTTTTCCTTCCTCAATTTATAATCTCTCTTTTGAAGAGCACAATAGGAAGGTTTCATGTGTATCTTACCTAGTAAGAAGTTGTAAATCCTTTTTCTTACTTGCCCATTTGGTTCTACAACAAGGTCTTCATAGGATCCCGTGGCCAAAGTATCTTCTTCTGAAAAATTGTGCACAGGATTTACAATAAGATCTCCACCTAATTCTAAGAATTTTTCTTTGAATTATTTAGGAGAGGTTTCTTCTGCAACAGGTTCTTGTGGGGCAACAATCCCTATTTGGTGGAGAGTTCATTCAACAATTTTTCCCACTGTTGGTTCTTGTGTGGCAACAATAAGACTTTTTGATGTTGTTCCTTATGTGACATCATCCATTTCTTCTCCCTTGCTTGTTGTACTAGTGGCTTTGGCAGAAAAAACCCCGGTGGATGGTTCTTGTGTAACAGTCATAGGGTTTACCAGTGCTGATTCTTATGTATTAGCACCAATATTTTCCTAAGAGCTTGCTATTTATGCTGCAATAGTGGATAGTTTCCTCCTTTTCTTTGGAATTTTTGAAAAAATCACTAAAGTCTTGGTTGTTTTGGGTCTTTCCCTTTTACTCATGGATGAACTTGTACTTATGCCCAAAGGAACTTCTTCAATAATGGAGCATGGATGAATTTTCTCTTTCATAGGATACTCAGTAGTGATTTCAACATCACTATCAATATGGATAGAAACTGAGGGATTCACTTCCTTCTCATGTTTGTCAACAACATCCTAATGTTGCTTAACTTCTTCCTCTTCTTGTTTTTCTTATTCTTCATCTTCTTTTTGTTCTTTTGCTTCCTCTTCTCATTGTTCATCTGCTTCAATCATGTATATTCTTTGAATCTAGGGAGCTCTTTGTACGAAGGATTCCTATGTCTTATTGGTCCTCGACAAGGAATCCAAAACTAGAAGATTTATCAACCCATGGTGTGTGACACTTGAAGCAGTTCTTTCTGTACCTCTAACGTTCTATGTTGTCAACTATAAGATCTTCAACAAAAAATAAGGGATATTAATTAATTTTTTATGTTGTAGGTGTGAGAGAAAATTGAAATTCTATCTAAATAAGAGGCTATGTCTCACGTCACTAGTTAAATATTTCTGGAGAAAATACAACATAGTTGGTCATGGGTGGTGTAAGGAAATATGTTGCACACCCTTTTTCCCATCTTCAATTGTTTCATCACCTACCAGAAAGTCACTCCAAGCCTGTTGCAGTACAACTTTCCTCTGGAACCACCTATCCCRTGTTCRTGGTAAKTTATTCACTCTTGTAATGGATTGTTCAGTAACTTTGATACRAAMCCCGTGCACAATATCAATAGACATGCAAAAAATCCATGAAAACTAAAGAGCGATAGAGGAATCAAAATTTCAACTTTTCAAAATAAGTAATCCATCTAGCATGGAGAAAGATTTGRTACACCTCTTGTTTATTCTRTAWCTGAACTAAGYTTGCAGTCTCCTGCCTAATAACAAAGCCTCACATGATGATGAKAAGCAATGTTTGGCACCAGGATGGTGAAGAATTTTTAGGCTCTAAAAATGCTCCTACAGGACTARTGTTTAGGACTTTTCACTCTCACTAAAAAACYTGTATTTGGAACTGTTTAAGGTTTYCTTYAGAGGTTCTAACAACTGTTAAGTAGATGTTAGTTTAGTAGTGTTTTGTTGTTGCCTTTAGAACTGATTTCAAGCTCATTTTAATGTTGTTGTTCAAGGTTAATTTAAGGAAATATTTGTTGTCCAAACTAACTCATCCAACAACCATTAAAAATAGGAAATACACCTTTTTGACCACCTATTTCAACTAGGGGGTCAAATCCATGTACCATGAAGATATGCACCATCAGGTGCTACCAAGTCACAGACTTACTGGTTCTACAGGGCAGTTTTGGGCTTCGACACTTCTTTTTGTAATGGAATTTTCTCTCCCCTTCCTGGGATTATAATGTAATGGGTCTGCATGGATCATAGTTAGGTCAATTTCCTTAGGAATTCATCATTAGAGGAGTCCCTTTCACTGAGTGTTTTTTTTCCTCAGGTTATTAATTTGGCCTAACCAACCTTATTAATTTCCCTTGAGTTTTTCACTCCCATAAATAATTCTTCCAAAGTGGTGAAAGACATTTTAATGGTCTATCCCTCGAGTAGCTACTGTCTAGGAATATTTTAAATGACCATGAAATACATTTTCTAAAGTTTTGCGGAATTCCATTGAGTTTTTTTTAATTTTTAAAAATTGCCTAAGTATTGTCAATTTTAATTAATTTTTGATAAAAAATGTAAAAATTAGGTCCTTGGGATTTTGATAGGAGTATTTATTCTCAAAAGAAATGGAATGAGACCCCCTACACCCTTGGACCATGTTTTAGCTCAATTGGATAAGTTTTTCTAGGTGTTTGTCCATGAGGAGTCCAAGTCAGTCTAAAACAACAATTTAATTAGTAGTATTGAGATAGTCAAAATATCAATTTTCGTAATTTTGAGCTAAATAGTTAGAGAAAAGGTGGGAGATTATGCCTAAACCTTAGACTAACCCTTCCTAACCCTTTCCTCACCCTCACAACCCATTTTTACCTATCCACCTCTTCATGTTGTTATCCCCCCTAGGAAAGTTGTCCCCCCCTCCTTGAGTAAACTTTAGAAAAGAAAACATTAAAGGAGAGTGGTCCCTATCTCTCCTAGTGCTCCCTCCTAGACCCTTAACCTCCCCCTTTGACTTGGAAAATGAGTGAAAAATCATGCCATCTCACCATACCAAAACCCTAACCCTAAAAGTGCACCCCCCTCTTATAGATTCTCAATGATGCTTATGGAATGACACTTGGAGGAGATCCAAGAAGGGTATCTCTTGCTCCCCAAGTATAAATAAAACCCATCCCCTCCTCATTTCTGGACCAATTCTTTTTCTACTGTTACTCTACCCAAATTCCTCCTCCCTCTCCCATCTCTCTTCTCTCTCTCATTTTTGCTCTAGTTTTTGGAGAGAGGCTTGTTGCAAGTATTTGTAACAACCTTCTACTATCAATAAAGGAAATCTTTGGAGGAAATTGGTGTTAAGAGTATTCTTGGTGCCATATTTTACATGAGGTGATATTGTTCATTTTCTTTCATTCTTCTTATGCATGCTTTGAGATATATGATAGGATATTTTAGCAAAGTACTTTGCTAGTGTAGGTTTATGATAGTATTGTCATAGATCTAGTGAGTTTCTAGTTATTATTTCAAAGTATTTTGAGTTAATCTCTAGATATACTTACATTCCTCTTGTTTCTTGTAGCTTAGCTCAGAAGTTTGGCAAGATTATCTAGGGTTTTAAGAGAAGATTTCAGATATGGAAATCTTCCTTTTTGACCCATTTTCACCCTCTAAAATTTCTGCATTTTATTTCAGTACTTTTCCATCATATTTTTGGGTATTCTAACACATATAATAGGTCATAGAAATTGATATATTTGGCTGTAATTTTTTGCAAAAAAATTCTACAGAAAATTTCTGTGTAAAAAACAAAAATGTTCTTAACATTGTTGTCACTTTTGCAACATTTCTAGCAAGTTTTTGCTTGCTTGTTTTTTGCAGGTTAGTGACTAAGGAGGTGTTGAAGAGGCCCTTTGGGGCCATACAAATCTCAAGTAAAACCTTCCAATGTTGGGTAACATAATTCCCCTTCTTCTTATTCATTCTAATCATTGTAAGCAAGCCCAAGGGAGTCCCAAAGGGCTTGAAATTCTCTCACATTTAGTTTTCTGCAATTTTATTTAATTCTTTGCCTACATCTTGGAGTGTGCTTTGCCTTTCCAACCCCCAAAATCGTAAGGCTAGATTAGTACACACTTTTATTTCTTTCACATGATTAATAATCTAAAGTAAATCTAAATATAAGAAGTAATCATGTGCTAGTTTAGGCCCATGCAGACATAATGCTTTAATTTTCTCATCTTGCTTTCCATTATTCATTGCTAGCTATCTTTAATTTGAGCATTTTACATTTCAATTTATTTACACTCAAGCTCTCTCTCTTTTGAAATTTAATTTCCAAGAATTCTAATTTCTTGAAAGTCATTTAATTTTCAAGTACATTGCTTAATGTTTAAATCTTTACAAGCAATTTTACTTTCATGTCTTGTAATCTCATGAGCTTTGTGTAATCTTATGGTTTGGTTCAAGCACTTAAGTTTTCTTGCAATTTACTTCTAGTACTTTACTTTTCAAGTTCATATTTCAAGTACCTTTATCTTGCAAGCACACCTTACAAAAACACTACATTTTTCAATCACCTCAACTTAATTTAATCTAACTTAAACTAACTCAATTTACCTTAGTCTCATATGGCCTAAAATCAACCTAGTTTTAATAGGTCACCTTTTGTTGTCTCAAATTTTCCATCAAAAAGGGAATTTAAGGAAGAAGTGGGGGGTGCTAGATCGGGGATGATCTCACGATGCTTGGCGTCCTCCCTTTGGAATACTTCTATTCCTGGGTTGACCTATGGAGCTAGGGTGTGGCCTTGTTTGCCTCACTTATTAAGCATCCAACAACTCTTTTGGTACAAGCGGGGGGAGTTCTTGGGTTGTCACTTAGTCTAGGATTCACTTCTAACTTAATAATGTAACTAATCCTAAAATAAATCCACTTAACCTTGGGCATCTATTTAGGTACATATTATGTGGTTCATGCTTTAGTACACATTTGCAAGCACTTTAAATTTACATATTTTTATGTAAGTTACTTTAAGCAGTTGTGGATTGGACTAAGTGGTTTAGAAGTTGCACTTTAGCCCTTGGAGGCCTCTTTTTCATACTTTAATGTTGAGTTAAGTTTAATATTTATGTGATTGGTCTCCTTCCTTGAAGTTGCACATCCTTTGGAGGCTTCTTCATTGCTTGGAGCTTGTGGTTGTGTTTGCCATTGAAGACTTCCCCTTGAGTTGCACATCCCTTGGAGGCACTCTTGTTTGGGATAATTGGCTTATGTGGTGGTTTTACCTGCACATTCAAGTCATTTACAATTTAGTTTCTTTTCTTGTATAATTTGTATAGCTTGTATCTTCATTGTTGTATCATTTAGTTCCATTCTAACTTTGTAGATAGTTATTTCTTTCATTTATTTGTATCTAGTATTGCTTGTAGAATCTTGTATTTATTTTTCTTTTGTAATCTTTATTGTAATATTTGTAAAACAAAACTCCCTTAAACATAGTTGACCCCTTGCCCAATCTTAGGCACTAGTCTTAGTGGACTTAGGGAAATGACTTCTTTTGCATATCTAATCTCGCACTTTGCATTGTTGCTTTTGCATATAGGCTAGATCCCCCAAAACTTTAATCAACTAAAATCAACTCCTAGAAATTAGCTTTTAACTTGACATAGTAACTAGGGTGTACCCCCCTTGGCTTCCGTACGAGTAAGCCTAGACGAAAGAGGTTCAAGTCAAGGTGACAATGGGATTTGAACCTAGGCATTATGCCTCCAAGGACACACTAAGTAAGTTGGACTTAGCTCATGTTTGCAAGTGTGTATAAGAATGACAACACACCTCTAGATATTTACACTTTAATGTTGATCATAAAACACATGCAAACCACAAATTTACTCAAGTGATTTTTGGTCAACATTAACCTGGAAAAACCCCCATGGGGAAAATCAGTTGAAGAGCAAAATTTTTTATGGAGTTCTTAGAGAAATAGTAAGGAAAGTAAATAAAAAAGAGAAACATGATTACCATAGCCAACTCCTCTCAATATTGGCATACATGTCTCTGTTAAGCCCTAATATTTTCTCATTACCCCTTACTTGGGGCATATTATATTAGTAATGTTATTTTATTTATGTCGGCTTTAGGCCATTAGTTGTAATTATACCTCCTAGTCTCCTATATATACCAAGGAGACAT
>JZKD02S1770954.1:6720-23763 GCA_000966675.3 Picea glauca
AATAATACAGTTTGATATTCATCATATCCATTCCCTTAACATAATTGGAAGTAACAATACCATCCAATAGCCATTACACACTCAGAATAACACATGGAACATAAAGAAGAGCGACATAATGCACACACATAATTTACACAATAGTAAGATCAAACATGTCGTAAACACAACAATTTTACCCTGGAAACCCAAATGCGAAAACCAACTTTGAATGGTTTCTTAGTTTTCATTTTAGAAATCTCAAGTTACATTGTATCCCATGGCTCTATGATGTCCTCGACTATTGGTCAACAAAAATCCCTTTGTGAATCCAATTACAATGAGATATATGCAGAGATGGGGGTAATGGGAAGGTCAAGCATCCTTGTCCTTTCATTTCCCATTCCCCAACTTTCTCTCCTATTTTTATTTTTATTTTTCATTTAATTATTTCTTTTTCTGTCTTTAATTTTTCTTGTTTACATTTACTTTCTTTATTGGTGCATTTGTCTTTTCTTGTTTTCTACCTTCATTAATTACCTATGTTGTTTTTGAGTATTGAGTCTTACAATCATTCATGTTGTTTGAATCCATTTTTATCATCATTTGAGGAAGGAACCCTATAATAGGAATACCTACTTTAGGAGATGTCTAGAAAACGATCTATGGTGAGTAAAGGTGGCAAATACAACCTAGAATAGGATATCCTAACACACAGGAAGTTAAGATCATCAAGGATAGAAAACACCCTAGCTTAGAGGAGGTCTAGGGTATGACAATCGATGAAGGAAAGAATCAATGGAGCAATTACCTAGCTTGGAACATTGTTTTAGTCAAATAAGATCACTTGATGACAAACATTTCACTATAAGGGAGGATTGTGGCAGCTTGATTATGAATCTACCCCTTGCAAGTGGGATGTTTTGTGCAAAAGGGAATTAAAATTACAATAAAGTGGCTTTAAGGGGCATTCAAGTTAACCCAAATGTATTCCACATATTTGGAGGCATGTTTCACCTACGAGACATTTGGGGCAAGGACACTTGGTTCAAAGCATGCAATACATATATGGAGGAGAGTCCATTTCACAAGGAGACAAATTTATACTCAAAAGAATTAGCAAGATGACATGTGGCTAGGGACCTATAAGTTAAATCAAGACATAATGGAATATTATTTGCACTATAGAAGAGGAGCACCAAGGTTATGATCTCTCCAAGTGGTGCACTAGGGCTAAAGAAGGCTCTAAAGTGCATAAGAATTCTCTAGGGAGGTGTGCCCTATGTAGGAGGAGACTTTCCATGGATTGAAATATTATTTTCACTCCTTAAAACCTTGGATGGATGAAACCCTAATTTGAGACAAAGAAGGGTATAAATAGAGGAGAGATTCATTTGCTAGAGGAATGGTTGGAAATGTGGGAGATCCCCTCCAAGCCTCAGTGGCTATATTTTGGGAGGAAGAAGTTAAGGGGCGTTTCAATGTGAGGTTCTTCATCTTTCTTTTACTTTCCTTAGGTTTATTTGATGGTTGGGAATTACTAGTACAAATATGACAAAATAATATTTGTAGAAAGGTAGTTTTTCTCCAATACAAGGATGTTAGTGTTGAGGTGAAAGCCTCCCCTCATCTTACTATAATCATTGTATTTATTGAAGGATATTTTCTATTATAATGTCTTGGTTAGGGTTGTTCACTCTATTTTGAGGGTTGCCCTAACTGTGGTTGAAGATTTATTGTGGCACGTTTAGGCCCTCTTGATCTTTGGGTGAAATCACACTTGAAGAATGTTGTATTATCAGCTATTCATTATGTATATAAGGCTTCTTAATCTTGTCTACTTCATTTATGGTTTCATATGTGGTTGTTCTTTAATTATTCATAGTTGCACATTATTACTTGGTTGATTTGTACTTGTTGTAAGGGACATCTTTAGAAGGGCCCTTCTTTAATTTTATACATATTGAACTAAATCCAAGTGGTTAGTTAGAGCATGTTTATAATGGCCTAAATGCACTTCCTTCCATATTGTTCAAACCCTCTTACTTGTTGATCTAGACTCCATCGCCCAATTGGTTAGGCACTAGTCTTGGAAATCCACCATCTCTTAAATACTAAAGAATATCATAAATATATTTTTTAGGGTTTCCCTCCTTAAGATGGAGGAGATCTAGTCTAATATGAGAGGAAGAGTTAAAGAATACCATAAATATATTCTCTAGGGTTTTCCCCCTTGAGTTGGAGGAGAGCCAACCTGATGTGAGAGGAAGAGTTGACGTTGTGATAGTGGGAGACCTCCTTAAGTGCCCCTAGGTTGCACTTTGTTTAGGGACTTGAATATCTTTGAACGTAGGTTTGGGAGTTAACTTACTTAATGCCATCATGATTACAGTTGTGGCAAATAAAGACATCATTTATCAAGCATTTATATACATGTAATGTGGCATCATTAGACTTAATTGGAATTTTTAAGTGGAGCATTTATGCCACTCCTTTTTACTTAATACAGGTCATTGATGAAGTGTCTTAGTAGGTGAGTTATTTTATTATCCCACATTCACTATGTGAAGTGGTCTTCTCTCAAGGAAAATATACTAAGTATAGATGTCATTATTCATTCATTACCATGAATAATCTATCAAATTATTAATAGTGGATGCTTCCCCTACACATTCAATAAATGATAAACAATATTCTCTTTTATATGGCTCTAGCTAATGACCTCAAGACTTTCTCAATACATAGATCCCAACAATGAGAAAACTACTTTACATAATGAACATGGGATAAAAAAAACTCACCTACCAAGTCACAAATGCACCTAAATCAAATAACAAGATCAACATAAATGCCCTAGTAAAGGACCTTAAATGAATCTAATGATGCTAATTACATGTACAAAAATGCATACAAATGATGGTTTTATGTGCTACAATTGTCATCATAAAGGCACTAAGTACATCAACAAATGTGATCATTAGAAAACATTGCAACCTATTCTAACGAATATTTTCTAGCCTTAATAAATATTATACTCATAATAAGAATTAATATTTGACTTTGAACCACCATTGTCTATTGTTGCTTACTTGCACATAGTCCTCCATTCAATCACATTATCCATAGCCTTGTAATCAAAAACTAGTTTTTGCAAGTCCTCCATTTTAAAAATGCACAAAGTGCTTTTTAGATGTGTGATATCAATACCACTTTCATTCTCGTCATTTTTGTTAGCATGCTCTGATGTATATCACATGTCTTTGCAAATCCATTAACAATTGAATGAGAATGTTTGAGGAGGTTGTTTTAGAACTCTTGTTTTGACCAATTACTATTCATATAACAATGATCATAAAATTTACTTTTCTCTTAAAGTTCTTATTATTCATAATTGTCCCTCTGCAACTATTTTGCAAGAACTCACAATGTTAAGCTCACTGATAGATATGAAAGCATTTATAAAATATTGTCAATTTCTCATAGGCATCAAATATCATGCATGCAATTAACATGGTAGATACTTTGTTGCTGACCCACAACTATTTGTATACACATGCACATTTGTGTATGTTATAAATGGGCTAATGACATCAACATGTTGAAAATGTTAAAATCAACTCAAACAACTAATGTCTTATTTTCTATTTGAAACATTAAATGCTAAAAAAATGGTAATTAAGTCATAGGTCTCTTTACAAATACATTAATATGTAATAATTATGAATTTGACAATTTCCCAAAGTTGTTCAACTAATCTCTTAGCTTTTGTATTTGAAGCATTAAATGCTATAAAAAAAATATAATTAAGTCACATTTCTATTTACAAATACATTACTCTATAATAACAAGTGTTGCATGGCAACGAAGTCCCTACCAGGTTGCGATGGGAGTAAATGTGACCTAGTACAGAGACGTGGCTAGAAAGTTGAAATATATGTGGTTTGCATGCAGAACATAGTATTCCCGAATTAGTTCTTCCTGAAAAAATATAAAAAATTATCAACATTTGAAAGGTTGTTGGACACAAAAAAAAATAGCATTACCAAATTAGTTATCTTTAAAACAAGGACTCTTGGACACAAAAGAAATTGAAATTTATGAAATTATAGGTTCCTGGACCCGGGCTGGTGGGTCAAAATTGGACCTCTAATGTTCCATGCCCTACGAATAGCACCGAAAATTCTACGATACACAAATTGAGAAGCGAAGTTGCGGACTATAGAAATTTAAGAGAAATATATAAAAGTACATACGAAATATGTACTTTTATAAAGTAGATATTTAGTTCTATACATAGGAAATTTGTATTTTATAAAATATGGAGATGAGATTTTATAGAGCATGCACGGAGCCCTCATTGCATACTTAGCCAGTTTTTGGATCGCGGGTTCTCGGGCTGGCGGGCTTAAAATTGGGACTCAGATCTTCCATGCGCTACAAATAGGACCAACAATTTCGTGATATACAAAATCAAACGCGGAGTTGCGGACTATAGAAATTTACCAAAAATTAATAATGTTTGTTACATATCTCTGGAAATGACATGAACATTTAAAAGCATATGATAGAATAGTAATAACGTCTGTTACATAGGTTCGTGGAGAAAAACACAAAAAAATATTAGCATTCTCGAATTAGTTTGCTTTAAAACTAAGGCTTTTCTTGCACAAAAAAAATATAGCATTGTCGAATTAGTTTTCTTTGCACACGTTTTATAGATCATGCACAGAGCCCTCATTCCATACTTGGGCAGTTTTTGGATCACGGGTTCTCGGGCTCAAAAATGGGCCTCTGTTGTTCCGTGCCCTACAAATAGCAGCAAGAGTTCCGCGATATACAAATTGACAAGCGGACTTGCGAACTATAGAAACTTATTATAAAATAAATAATGATTGTTACATATCTCTGGAAAATACATGAACATTTAAAAGCATACAATAGAATAGCAAGAACGTGGTTCAAGACAAAAACAATTAGCATACAAGAGGACAGAAGAAATGTAGCAGATCTGAATTAGTTTTCTTTGAAACAAACAAGAAAGGTTCCTGGAAACCCAAAATTTAGTATACAATAAAGGCATTGTCGAATTAGTTTTCTTTGGAATTTATCAAAAATTAATAATGTTTGTTACATGTTTCTGGAAATTTAAATGCGTTTGTCATATAGACTGGGATTGGGGCTCCCGTGGACCATAAAAAGAAATAAGTACAAGAAGTGCGCGACGGTAGAGTGGAAGACCTGAAAAGAGGAAATTGGAAATTATGAGTCTTTGGTTACAATTTTCTATATAAAGAGGTCATAAGTGGATTGATAAAGAAAAGAAGATGACAGCATAGAGTTAAACTTGATTGATAAAGAAAACAAGATGCCAGTATAGACTTACTATGAAGTCGATGCGTTTTTGTTGCTATCGTCCATGGTCAGTGGAGTCAGGTTGACCGGTTGTAGCCCTTCCTAGATGAGGTTGTCCATTCTCTGTTGGAACCATTCTTCGATGTAGCTTTTCATGGGGGTTGTGTTGATTTCTTTCTGGATTTCTATGTCATAATGGTCGTTTTCTAATTTCCTTAGATCCATTGAAATACTATGCAGACTCTGTTCAATTTCTTCATTGTGTGAGGAATAGTCCAGTACCCAGCGCTCGTGCTCATCTAGACGATGTTCAAGTATGTTGTAAAACTTTTCAAAAGACAACCCCTTTAAAATATCAACTTGTTCTTGGAAGGCTTCTTTGGTGATTGAAAAGGATTTGAGAATTAAGTACGATCTTGAACGTCGTTGGTAGTTCTCGCTAAGTCCATTTGGAGAAAGTTTGTGAATAAATGTTCCTTTTCTGATATGACTTGTTTACATGATTTGACAATGAGAGTCAGGTTGTCAACTTTCTTTTGCTAGCATGCTTTTACTTTTTTGGTGCGCTTTGGGGAGGGGAGATTCTCCTGTCTTCTTTTCAGTTTCGATGTGTTGACGGCATAATCGGCAAAAGGGGCTAGTACCTGATGACAGAAAAGTTGATTATTTTTTAAATTCGCCTCCAAATGTTGCAGCAAATCATTGGCCTTCTTTCCAAAGGAATCTAAATTTTGCAATGTTTCCCGGGTTTCAGTAACTAGCTGCATTTTTTTGTTGATGTTATTCTCTACAAGGGTTCTAGAGCATGCAAGGAGGGTAGAGGATACTTTCATCTTCGATACAGTGGTAGCAGGCACGATTTTTTCCAAAGGACTGGCAAATTCTGGGGTTGCAATGAAAGCCTGCTCAAATTCGTTGAGGCAATGTTTCAGATTGGCATTTTCCATCTCAATTCCTCCAATGGAATCACGAAGAATTTCACCGGTTACATGGTTAAATGAGCAGATTTGGGACGGCGACATTTCGCTAAAGTTAATCTCTGTGCGAGATTTTCCTTTCATGTTTGTTACATCTCTCTTTTCAATGACCATACTTTTAGATTGGTTGTCAAAAATAGCGCTCTGGATTACAAAGGATTCATCTATGTCAAAAAAGTCGGTCTCAGATATTTACACCACAGATGATCCAATTTTCTACATGTGCTTAGCTTCAATTTCAAGTTGCAGTTTTCCACTTTCAATTTCGGGTTCCTCCGCCTACCCTGCATTGTTTTTTCTCTTCTTCGTCAGTGGAATTTTGTGAGAACTATCAATATTTATGCGAGTAGGGTTTTTATCTCCTCCTTCATTCGAAGATTTATGGGTTTCTTTCTTACTGGGGTGGATCGTCGAAGCGATGCTCCGTGATGTCGTGCTCTTGGGAGTTCTGGCAGATGACTAGATACTCTTCTCACCAGATACTCTTCCATGTTGTCTGTACAATTCAGTCACGCTTTGCAATGTCTCTGCGTCGCAATCAACACAAGCAGGATTGTTATCGAAATTGTCCCTGTCTTGGGCCAGGTGTCTATGGATAAAAGAGGTGTTAAAGCCAACAGCCAGCAAATGTTCTTGAAAAATGCCATTAGGTTCAAATCCTTTTAGCCTTTCAGCGTACGTTAGGTTCAATTCCTTGAAATGGGCGGCAAACTCCTCAATCTTGTTGATGTTTCTGCGCACAAAGTCTCCGACTTTCCAGGGCAAAGGAATTAACTGTTTTTTTTCTTGTCATGGAAAAAATGCAACCAGTGGTTGTATTGCCTTGTTATTTCTGCAACAAACATCTTTTCTGTGATGTGGCATGGAAGGAAGGCAGGATTTTCCTTAGAGCCAAAGACCATGAGGACACTGTGATTTTCCTCTTGCTCAAGTGTGCCCTTCCTGTTCAAAAACTTGGTTGCCTGGCCAGACATCCGTGGAGAATCCTTGCCTAACAATAAATCTTTGAAAACTAAGACAAAGCCATTAAAAACTTCATAAAAACAATGGGAGGCCTTGTGCCTCCATAGGGCCTCGTGCCAGAATGTTACTGGGTCGAATCCACGGTCTATTTTATTGGAAAGAGAAAGTTTTGGAAACGGGCAGCAATACACAATTGTGAAAATCAAGTAGGATGACATATAAAATTTATTCGATTCTTTGAATCGTGACAACTGGGAACAGAGCTCAATGGAAATTAGCTTCCCCCAATCGAAAATGTATTGTTCCTTGACTGTGAAATATAAAATATAAATAATTATATGGGAAATGCTTGTTATGGATGCCTGTCCCGTTATTCTTGTAAACATCCAAGCAATTTCCCAGAATGGATTTCTAAAGGAACTTACTTGCAACCTTGTGATATCTTCAAGAACTGTTATCAGGTCTTCAAGGAAGTCAGCTAAGATGTCCAACCCGTTATATGTTTTTCTAGAAACTGCTTGGAGTCTTGTCCTTTGAACGTCAATGTTGGCTTCGGTAACTTTAACATCTCGCGGAAGACCTGAGGTGACAAAGAAATAGGAGAATGGTCCTGCAATGGAATAACTCTTTGGCCTGGAATATATTTTTCGGTGCACCAAGAGACCACCTCCTTACAGTCAAAAACCTCAGGGACGCAGCCTGCATGAGCGATTCTATAGGTCCAAATCACTTCATTCTGGGCGGAATGGGATGAATAGTAAAAGTATGCTCTGGACCACTAGAAGTTATGGTCCTCGTGTGCGAGCATATTTAATGTATCTCCACAAAACTGTTGTCGACCTACTGCCATAAGTCTACAAGAACATTTGTTTGTTCCAGAAAATGAATGAAATGAAAAGTTGGAAGGGATAATATAACCCTGTGCAAATTTTGGACCAAAGCATTTCAATGGGAGATGTCCTCGAGACTTTCATTGATTAATGAAAATTTGGGCGGTTGTTGCATGATCCGTTGTTAACATTAAACACTAGTAATTGCATACATAGAACTGCGAACATGGCGGATATCGCAATGAGCGATTAAGAATTGTAGATTTCTTGAGTGGCCCAACATGATGACACGTGTTCGAGATGAACAATTGGAAGGGACAAAATAACTCTCCGTGCATCTTGGTTTAATGCATAATAATGGGAGATCTCCTCGAGCGTTTCGCCCATTAATGACAATGTTGACGGTTCTTGCATGGTCAGCTATTAGCATGAAAGGTTTCTAATTGCATAGTAAGAAAGTACGGAGGTCGTGGGCAAGAAAAAAAACAGGTACAAAATAGGTAGTCAATTTGTATATTGCGCAAGGTGCGATGCCACCTGTTTCGTACCTCTGTGTCCATTTGTCACTACTAAGAGCTAATTTAGTATTGAAAATAATTTTTTAGATTATGTTAGATACTTCATAGGGATTAGCATCCGTAAACAATAGAAATCTCCACCTCATCAGCCCTACATTCCGTGTGTGAATTTGTATATCGCGGAACTGGAAGCCCTGTTTAGAGGACACAGAACAATAGAAGTGCAATGTTGAGTCAGCCAGTCCGCAGGTCCGCTTGTCAATTTGTATATTGTGGAATGGTGGGTGCTATTTGTAACACACGCAACAATGGAGGCCCAATTTTGAGCCCACCCTCCCGAGAACTCGTGATAAAAAATGTCACTAGATATGGAATGTGGAAATCGTACATGCTCTAAGATATCATGCCCATAATTTATAGTACCATAATACAGGGAAAGAAAAAAAGGGAAAAAGGACAGAGTAGTTAACAGTCGAATTGTAGATCACGGAAATTTTGAGAGGAAGATGTATATAACGGAAAAAAAAGAAACAGAGTTCAACTGCGCCAACTCGGCAATCGCAGGCATAAAATTCACCAAGTATGAAAAGGAACAGCGGGCGGTCCAATTCTCCATGCGAGGATATAGATGGAGATGAAATTGGTGGCAACCTGACAACCGTGGACATAAAATTGGTCAAGTATCGAAAGCAACAACCGTCGGTTGGATTCGTCGTCTGATTATATAGATGGAGATAAAGATATGTCAACCCGCCAATGCTGGAGTTGCATATTTCGTGAACCCGAAAACAGGAGGATCCAAAACAGGTTGAGAAGGTGTTTGCAGAGGAGGCGAGGCCCAAACCTTCTAATTGTATAGCTCTGAACATTTGAATCCATAATCTGTAACATGGAAGAGCGGACGATGTCGGAATCCAGTAGTCAATTTGTATATTGCAGAGAGTGCAATCCCAACTGTTTTGTACCTTTGTGTCCATTTCTCACTACTAAGAGATAATTTAGTATTCAAATTAATTTTTTAGATACTGTTAGATACTTCATAGGGATTAGTATCCGTAAACAATGGAAATCTCTACCCCGCCAGTCCTGCATTCGGTGTGTCAATTTCTATTTTGCGGAAGTGGGAGCATTGTTTGGAGGACATGGAACAATAGAAGTGCAATGTTGAGTCAGCCAGTCCGCAGGTTCGCTTGTCAATTTGTCTATGGAGGAACTCTGGGTGCTATTTGTAGGCCACGAAACAATGGAGGCCCAATTTTGAGCCCGCCCGCCCGAGAACCCGCAATCCAAAATGTTGCTAGGTATGGAATGCAGAATTCGTACATGCTCTATAAAATATCAGGTCCATATTTTATAGTCCCATAATACATGGGAAGAAAATAAGGGGAAAAGGACGGAGGAGTTTGCAGTGGAATTGTAGATAATACATGGGAAGAAGAGAAGGGAAAAAGAACTAAGTATCTCGCAAAAAAACATCTAGTGTTTGATTATTAATGCAAATGCTTTCGAATCCCTGCTGAGTTCTCACCAGTTAAGGCATAAATTGCAGATCACGGAAGTGTCTTTCGTACCACTGTGTCCACTTGTCACTAGTAAGAGAATTGTTGATGTATATCAGGAAAGACGCGAAGTTGTTGGGGATGGAAAGAAGCAACAGATACTTTGAACAAAGTTAATTTATACGAGGAACTCACGGTGGAATTGTAGATCATGGATGTTTTGAGTGCAACATGTATATAGCAGAACGATAAGCAGCTGGGTTCACAACCGTCGGCCCCACGACGGTGGGCATAAAATTGGCTAAGTATGGAAAGGAACAGCGGTCGGTCGGATCTGTCATGCGAGGATATAGATCGAGATGAAGACATGTTAGCCCGCCAAGTCTAGAACTGGATACCATAGAAACGGTACTAAGTATATAGTCGATCCGGCAACCGCATCCATAAAATTGCCTAGCTATGGAAAGGTGCAGTGGTCGGTCGGATTTGTCATGTGAAGATACAGATGGAGATGAAGATAAGTATCTGACGGTCAAAAAAAACTTTTTTTTTTCATTTATTAATGGCAATGTTTTCGAACGTCTGTTGGGTTCTCACTAGTAAAAGCATTAACTGCAGATCACTGAAGTTCTTTGGCTGCAACATGTATATGACGAAATAGGGGACATAGCTACTGGGTACCGCGAACCTAGGGCCTGGTGCCCGGATAACTGGCTAAGTATTGGCCAAGACAAAGTTTTGATATATATTTCAATAGTATTCTAACTAGTATCTATCAATGGAGAAAGTTTTCATATTTATCTGAATAGTATTCATACTAATATATATTAATGGAATCAAAATTTGGTGTGACTTAAGTAATCAAAGCATAAATTGTAGACTACGGAAGTTCTTAGGCTGCAATATGTATACGACGGAACAAAGGACATAGTTGTTTAATACCGCAAACTCAAACATAATTGCCTAAGCTTTGTCGAAGAGGAAGTTTTTTGTATTTATTCCAATAGTACTGATATTAGTATATATGCAGGGATATTATCAAATAGAAGAAGCTGCAACATATCCACCATACTCCACAGGAACATTGCGTCAACATTTCAGTCGCCTTGTTGCAACTCATTAATTCATTCTATTTACGGAACCTGAAGAATGGAAGCAGGATAGGTCCTCCAATTTCTTTCTTTAAATACAGGGTCGACGCCACATAAGTATGGCCTATGAAAATTTTTTCTTAAATGTAAAATGTAAAGAAAGAACAGAGCAGGTTTTATTTAGATTGAAGTAGTGGGCAGCAGAAACAAAAGCTTGTCCTTCATGTTTAACGACACAGGGGAAGAAGGTACAAAATACAATTAAAACAAATACCATAAATTGGAAAATACTATTAAAAAATAAACCGAAATTATTCTATATTCAAATAAGATGGGTTACAAAATACAATTGAGGCTATTTGCAACAACGAATGCGATTTCGCTTGCCGTCGACCAATAAAAAATATGTACATTGATGAAGCTTCTGCACAGTTTTCTTGATGTTCAAACTCTTTATTCGTAAAAAACGAGTTGAATATCAATTTTGGGTTTTGTATTTAATCAGTGCTGCCAAGTACATCTATGCTAGTTTTTTGAATACCTTGTCTCTTCCAGATATGGCATGCTTGCAATGGTTTCTTATTCAACATTCCATTCTTTGTCAAGTATTAATTTTCCTGTCACTAGTATTCTCCCTATATTCGATCATTTGTTTGGTTGAGAAGCCTGCCTGAGTATTTGTATGTGGAACTTCTTTGCTTTATTACAGTAAATTGGAAGAAACATCCAACCTAGATGCAAAATGCAAATCTATTGAGGCACATAACTTCTTCGGGCAGCAGAGGTGTGGCAAGTGCATCAAATGTTGCAGAACGCACCAGCACAGGTGTGGAAAGTGTATCAAATGTTGCAGATGGCATAACAATATATCTTTCCTCGTAGCGGTGGAGGTATGGCGGCCCACAAAAAGGTCTAGAAGAGGTGACGCCAAATATCTGGAGTCTGCAACTACATCCAGAGGAAACCGAACAAACTTTGACAAATAACATGCCTTTCTGTCAAGCCAGCTACCAGACCCACATGCAGCTCATCAAATTATGAAATAGAAAATTTTGTAGTGATAATATGTCATTTATCCACCCATACAGTTTTTGTTACCCACCCCTGGTTACATTCGCAAATGGAGTAATATTTCGCGTCATTTACGAACATGACAGACCATTTTGCAAGCGACTGTAAATGCGCTGCCCCCGAGGAAGACAAATTCTTCTACGATCTGTACAATTCCATACACTTGCCAAATCTGTGTTGTTAGAAGAAGCTATATACTTAAACAAAGAACTATTTTGCACGTGACCTCAAAATCCATTACAATTCCCAGCAAGAAAACAAAGAATTTCAACAAACAAATCTCCAGACAGCCTTTTCAACCAACCAAAGCATCGAATACAAGGAGAACACCAACCAGAACATACTTGTTCTTTTTTTTTCGTCCTCTCTGAGTTTCTCTTGTATAACAGAGTTTTTCTTTTACTCAATTCTCACATCACATAAAACCAGTCTCTCTTCTTTCATCTTCCCCTCAATCACATCTCTAATTTGTCTTACATGTCCATGACCAGGAACATTAGAACGAAGGCACCCTAAAGTGCAACTCTTTAATGATAGAGAGAAATGGAAATAAGTATTTAAAAGCAACGCTGGATGATCTTCCGTAGATTTTGTGTTGATTCGTTTTAATGACAGATGTTCTCGATATTTTCGCTTATTAATGCCAATCTTTTCGAATATGTACGTTGAATAGTGACTACCAGCACGTATTAAAATTCCCATATCCGAGCAGATTCTCAAATCTGACATCTAAGATATGCACAATATTAAAGAGGGACATGACGTCAAGGCCTCTGTGGGTGACACGTTCGTGAACTATGCTGATGCTTTTAAGAAAACTATAACTGCATAACGCAAAAAAAAAAAAAAAAAATCACAAATTCAAAATGTAGGCAAAAAAAATTACCAGATCCCATAATATTCACATGTCTATTCATTTTAATGGGAGATGTCCTCGAGATTTCTAGTTATTAAAGCCCATCTTTTCGAAATGCACAATATTAAAGAGGGACATGATGTCAAGGCCTATGTGGGTGACACGTTCATGAACTATGTTGAAGCTTTTAAGAAAACTAAAACTGCACAAGCCAACAAAAAAAAAATCGCAAATTCAAAATGCAGGCAAAAAGAAATTACCAGATCCCATAATATTCGCCTGTCTATTCATTTTAATGGGAGATGTCCTCGAGATTTCTAGTTATTAAAGCCCATCTTTTCGAACCTGTCTGGTCGGTTCTGACTTTTGAAAGCATATTTAATGTGTATTGGGAAGCACTAAAGGTAACGGAGATGGAGCCCTATGTAACAGACGTTACTACTATTTTTTTGTTTTTGTGCAGGAGCGTATGTAAAATGTACCTAAAGAAAAGTAATTTGACAATGCTAGTTTTTTTGCACATGAGCCCTTGAAATTCAAATAGTCCGCAAGTTCGATTCTCAATTTGTATATCGCAGAACTCTCCATGCTATTTGTAGGACACGAAACAATAAAATAAATTTTAGAGCTCGCCATCCTCAGAACTCACGATCCAAAAAATGCTTACTATTTTTTATTTTTATTTTGTCCACAACTGTATGTAAAACGTACGTAAACTATTTCGAGAATGCTAAATTTTTTGGACATGAGGCCCTTCAAATTCAAATAGTCTGCAAGTCCGATTGTCAATTTGTATATCTTGGAGCTCTCCGATTGTCAATTTTCAGCCAACTACCCTGAGAACCCGCGATGCAAAAATTGGCGAAGTATGGGATGAGAGCTCCATGCATACTTTATATATCTACTTTATAAAATTACATATTTCCTATGTTTAATTTATGCTCTCTGGGAAACCTATAATTTGATAAATTTCAATCTCTTCTGTCCAGGAGCCCTTCTTTTAAAGAAAACTAATTCGGGAATGCTAATGTATACACCAAACACGACCTGTCATAGTTCGATACAACCTGTCCGCAAAGCCACGTCCATAAAATTGGCTAAGTATGCAACCGAACGATGATCAATCGGAATGATTGCGGAACTCTCCATGGTATTTGTAGGGCACAGAACAACAGAAGCCCAATATTCATCCCGCCACCCTGAGAACCCGCGATCATTAACTAATGTTGTCCAGGAAACCTATAATTTCATAAATTGTATTCTCTTCTATCGAGGAGGCCTTCTTTTAAAGAAAACTAATTTGGGAAAGCTAATGTGTACACTGAACACGACCTCTTATAGTTCGATAGAACCTATTCACGAAGTCGCGTCCATAAAACTAGCTAACTATGCAACCAAATGGCGATCGCTCGCAATGACCACAGAAACGCGAGAAACTATAGAGTCAAACGCAGTTTACAACAGGAGAGTAAAAGGGAGAGAACAAGTATATCTCCCACACAGCAAAAGTCACTCTCATAACTATGAAATATATTTTGAGGTCAACAAAATATAACCATGAAATATATTTTGAGGCCGACAAACTCTGCTTCAACGTGTAAGAGATGCAATTTACATCACCTGCAATTCTTTAGTCTGTTATTTTAACTTAATAGTATTCTATGCAAACTACACTGCAAATAAATGTAAGCAGAGATCCAACCATAGATGCAGCATCCCAACATTGCAAACCCTTGGCAAACAAGAACAAGCACCAAATAAGAACCCAGCTAAGAATCACCAAAAGGCCCAAGTGTAGGTGCAAGACCGCAACCTTGCAAATTCGAATCAACCAACAATAAACAACATACAACGAATAAAGAAGCAAGCAACAACGAGCCCCCAGGGAACGATGTTGTTCCAAGCACGATTGCAGAAACCCAAATGTGCAAACTGCAACAACACGAACAGGCAAGCAAGAACAACAACAACATGCAAATAATAAATCAATGCCATGCAAAAAACAAGCATGGACCACTGAACTAGCAATGTCGTTGGAGCATATAAATTTTAAAAATGGAAGAAAATGTCTTGTAACAAGCCTGTTAAGTAACCATTCAACACTACCAAGCCTGTTAGGTAAACATTTAAGTCTATCTGAAATGCACTGTAAACATTTAAGAAAAAAATTCAATGTGTCAGGTCTATGACGTATCCCTAATTTTTTTTTATATTTTTAGTAACAATAGTTCGAACACCAGAGAATGTATTGGAAGGGAAAACTTTGGATATGCCACCATATCAAACATTGCCATAAATTTACCTAGCACAAAATGCTAAACCAAACATTTGAATTAATGCTAGCATTAATCCACCTTTGACGAATGCATAACAAAATATATGATTCAAAAAGACCATATACGATCAAATACTTTGGATATGCCAACATATATAACATTGGGAATAGTGAAGCCACCAATAAGACCTCCAATCCCTTGTCCAATCAGATCATGACAAAGATGGTACTTTTTTTAATATAAAAATCGATGTTTTCAGTTCCCTGGTTCCAACAATAGATAATATGGAAATATTTGTGGTCAAAGGACATACTAATATGAAGTCAACGATTTATCGATCGCTAGAGTCCCTCTACGTCTACGACAGGGACTAATTATGAATTTGACAATTTATCAAAGTTACTCTCTTTTTGAAGAAGTAGCGTTTAATTCCTTTTGCCTAGCATCTTTTTTTATCACTTTGTTTTGTTGACTTTGTATGAAAAGGATTTGCGCTATCATGTAGTAGTGTTTGTTGTTGACTCATCATTCTCGACACTATTCTTTAGAAGGCACATTACTAAACACCAACTATTGCTCTTTTCTAAGCCTTCATCTTTGTTCATTTTTTATTGGGATCCTTCTTGATTTTTAAAGCTTTCTCATATCCTTCTCTTTATGTGATGATTTATAGATTTTTTTAGGGGATGTTCACATCACATAAAAGAAATGATAGATCTTTGGCACTCCATGTCTATACAAAGAAAATGCATATGGACTTACACCATTATCCAACATGAAAAATCGACTTAATAAATATTTTGGTGATGCATAATTTCAAGATCACAAACGAAAATCGCTTGAAGTAAGAAATGGAGCATATGACTATTATATCTAAAATAAATGGTTATAGTGAGTGACATATTAGAAAAGTGATTCAAAAAGCTCGAAGGGGATCTTACAGGTGATAACATGGAATAATGCCTTGCAACAAGGGAACAATGAACATAATAACTATAATTGTGAAGAAGAAAAGTATAGGGTAATTTTCATATTGTCAAATTTCATTTGAAAATATTGGAATTTGACAAAAACCTTACAAATTGAAAGAAACACAAGGGAATCTATCTTATTCCTTACTCCTATGGAAAAACTTATGAGAAATGGGCTACTTAGTTTAAATCAGACTAAATGAACATTGTGTTGACATTATGCACAACCAATCTAAAATATATGTGTGAGCATAATTCAAATCACCATATTTGTATGGGAAATACCATAGGGATTGCAAAACAGATCATTACGTGAAGATAATGATATAGAGAGCTATAGAAATAGAGACGGGTTCAAATAATTTGAACATGAATGAAGGCTTGAAAATAAGTGATAGTTCCCCGGATGGGGTGACACGCGCTCAACCGGAAAACACGTGGACGCCAGTCGGGACGCCAATTCATGGCATCGACCGACGAACTCCCACCGAGCACTAAATGCCCATGGCTCACGCACAGCGACCACCTACGACGCGCCCTCTCGAGCGAGGGGAGAGTACCTCGGCCCAGCGCACTCACAGTCCTCCATTAATGGACGAGACGGGCATTCAATTCGACAAGGGTGACGAGAGAATGAAAGGTGGTAGGGGAATTCGACAA
>JZKD02S1770954.1:43350-68742 GCA_000966675.3 Picea glauca
TGGTTCACCCCAGTGTGGGGCTACGTCCACCAACAACTTCGTCTTCTTTATTATTCTTCAATCTCTTACATCCAGCTGCTCCTGTGCACTAAGCCACAGAGCCAAGCTTCGCATAGGACAGGAGATTTGCGCACTGAGCACCAGATCCTCCTTCCAAAACTAGGTTTAGGCACAGAGTTGACTTCGCTATCGAGCACAGAACCTTACATACACATTATGTTGCACAAAGCACCCAAAACTGCTTGTACTTAGCTACCAAGACTTCGCTTCAACAAGCCCCCAAAAGCCTCCAAAAGTATCCAAAAGTCTCTCTTCTATCATACATTCTTACTTATTTATACTTTTACAATCCCTTACAAAAAGGCCTTATCATGGTTAAACCCCATGGGCCGACATCCCAAAACCCATTACAAAAACCCTAGGGACCCCTTACTGGGTCCACATAGCCTGCAAAATCGGTGAGATCCACGATCTCAGCTCCGCCTAGACGCTCATTTCTCGACCAATGTGTCGAAGTCCAAAAAGTGGTCAAACCTGACCAAGGTTTCCTCAAAACTTGGTCGAGGGTCAACAAACACAGATCTGGAAAGTGTATCAAATGTTGCAGACCACAGTAGAATATATCTTTTGTCATAGGGGTGGCAGACATCATGGCTCACAAAATGGTCTGGAATATTCGGAAGTGACACCAAATATTACTCCATGCTTGAATATACTCAAAAGGAAATTATAAATTTGTATCCTCACGAAGGTGAAAAACTGTATGCATGTTTGAATCAACATTCTAAAATTACAAAACCTTTTATGACAAAGTTGTAACAAACTTGACAGATAACCAGCTTCTATGTCAAAGATTGTTGAGTGACCTCTGGATGTAGTAACAGACTCGACATACAATCAACTTTCGATCACTACTGATACTAATGTCAAGTGTAACAAGTTGTGACCTCAGGCTCCAGGTAGTTTCAACTTCAGGCATCCACACTAGCGGTGACTCCAGGCTCCAGATAGCTTCAACTTTGGACATCGACACTAGTGGTGGCAATGGGAATAGTGCCTTGACTGCAGGGTGGTAATGCAGTGAACAAGCAGGCCTGTCATTGTCAAAGCACTTAGATTGCAGGATTCTCAGACCTGCAAAGAGCATTGACTTTAGTGTTGCTTTGTCACGACAATTACAATGTTGTTGTGAGTCCAAAAATCTTTGGAGGTTGGGTTTCCTGTGAGATGATGACCTCAACATTAGGTACATGTTATACATCTATTATCTAACATTGTAGTGTTAATGTGATTTCCATAGTCGATGACAACTCGATTGCATTGGCACATGCAATATTAATTGTGTGATTGATTAACATCCTTGAAGGATGTGAATCCCAAACAACGCCTGAAACTTTTCGAACAACCGTGTCTTAAAAAAATACATTGTCTTATATTTTAAGAAATAAGAAATTGTATTTTCTATGTCTAACATTAGGTTGCACACATAAACCTTTTTAAGTTAACTGAAATTAATATATAGTCAACTCAGATTCCCGGAAGCGATCAAATTCCCTAGAGCTAGTTTATTTCCATCATGTTGGTTGGGATAGAAGGATCCACCACCAAGACAAAGAAAGAAGGTAGCAATAAAAGCACATGTGCAAATGCAAGCTGGTCATGTAAGCACTCTATGACTAGGAAGGCACTCTGTCCTTATCGATCTGTGATCCTGATGAACAACTCGAGAGGCGCTTGCGGCGAGGCCATGGCAATTTATTTGATCCAGAGAAGACAATACTTCAAGCATCGAGCAATTTCCTTTTTTTTTCAAATATTGGATCTACTGCAATAGAAGAAATGCATTCTCCTTATTCAAAGCAAGGGAAACAACGGGAAGATTGATATTTAGTGGAAACAACTCTGGAATATCCTACTACATCAAGATCTCTTCTAAAGAATGAAACAAAATGATTACATGAAGGTGGTAGTAAAAGGTGATCTTCAGAAACCAAATCATTACCTGAACACGTCAAACTTCTTGCAGAAGGTGGTAGTATAAAGTAATCTTCAGAAAGTGTTGCAAAGGCCATAATCTAGAATTCCTTCCCATTAAATTTTCCCAGTTACATGTCGATGCAAGCCTCAAAAACTTTTGAGAGCCTCGTTCCCTGGTTATATACCCACCTTCAACTACGACGAGAATATTCTTGCAAAGAGCGGCAAGCTCTTCGACCTAGATGCAATCATATGCATAGGAATAGTGAAAAAATAGTACCAATAGAAAATTGATTGTATGTGGAGTTTGTTACTACATCCATAGGTCAGTGAACAAACTTTGACAAAGAATTTGACTTTCTGTCAAGTCTGTTACCACACCCAGAAGTCGCTCAACAAACTTTCAAGTCTGTAATTTTAGGATGTTGATTCAACCACCCATACAGTTTCTCACATTCGTGAGGATCCAAATTTATAATTTCCTTCTGAGTATATTCACGCATGGAGTAATATTTGGCATCATTTCCGAATATTCTAGACCATTTTGCAAGCCACAATATGTGTGACTCCTTTGACGAAAGATAAATTCTTGTGTGGCCTGCAGGATTTTATACATTTTCCAAATCTGTGTTGTTGGAAGAAGCTATATACTTCAACAAAGAAGCATTTCGCAGGTGACTTGAAAGTCCCTTCCAATTTCCAGGAACAAAACAAAGAAGTTCAACATACAAATCTTTAGGCAGGCCTTTCAACCAACCAAATGATCGAATACAAGGACAATACCAATCATAAGATACTTGAATTTTTTTTGTGTCTGAGTTTCTGTTGGCTAACAAAAATTTTTTCGTTCAAAGTTGACGTCTCACATGTGGATGACCAGGAACATTACAACGAAGGCACCTTAAAGCCCAAGTTTTCGATGATAGAGAGAAATGAGAATAAGTATTTAAAATGAACATTGGAGGATGATAGTATAATCTTCCATAAATCTTGGTTTAATTCGTTTTAATGGCAGATGTTCTCGATCTTTTCGCCTATTAATGCCAATATTTTTGAATATGTGTGTTGAATAGTCACTGATAACATGAGTTAACATTTCCATATGCAAGCATATTCTCAAATATGACAACTTGTAATATATGCACAATATTAAAGAGGGACATGACGTCAAGAGCTTTGTGGATGACACATTTGTGGATGATAGTGGGGTAGTACAATAGTGCACTGTTACTATGACGATGCCTTAAAAAAACTAAAATAACCAACAATTTGTGCGCATTTAAGATGGACGCACAAAAATCATCAGATCCCATAATATTTGTTCGTTAATGCGTTTTAATGGGAGATGACCTTGAGCTTTCCGCTTATTAATGCCAATATTTTTTAACCTGTCTGGTGAGTTGTCACTAGTAAAATCATAATTAATGTGCACTGGTAAGGGCAGAAGGTGGCGGGGATGGAGGGGAACGAAAAATGCTTTTAAACTTTTGTGAACCCAGGAGTCCGTGAACTCGTGAAACTTTGAAGACTCGACTAAGTATGGAAAGGCGGGTCAGTCAGACGGAGTCATCGTAGGTAGAGTTAGGCTTGCAAGTTCGAGGAGTCCGAGGTCGAATTATAGATCACCGAACTTTTGGGTGTAGGATGTATACCCCAAACACGGGGCACCAGAGTTCGATAGCGCCTATCCACGAACCCACGTTCATAAAATTGGCTAAGTATGCAAACGAACATCGGTCGGTCAGACTCGTGATGTGAAGATATAGATGGAGATGAGGATTTCTCAGTTCGCCACCCCGACAACCCGCAAGCATAGAAACACAACTAAGTATAGAACCAATCTTTTTGAATATGTGTGTTGAATAATCACTAATAACATGAGTTAACATTTCCATATGCATTCTCAAATATGACAACCTGTAATATATGCACAGTATTAAAGAGGGACATGACGTCAAGACCTTTGTGGATGACACGTTTATGGATGACAGTGGGGTAGTACAATATTGCACTGCTACCATGATGATGCCTTAAAAAAACTAAAATAACCAACAATTTTTGCCCATTCAAGATGGACGCAAAAAAATCATCAGATCCCATAATATTCGCCCGTTAATGCATTTTAATGGGAGATGTCCTAGAGCTTTCCGCTCATTAATGCCAATATTTTTGAACTTGTATGGTGAGTTGTCACTAGTAAAAGCATGATTAATGTGCATTGGGAAGGGCAGAAGGTGGCGGGGATGGAGGGGAGCGAAAAATGCTTTTAAACTTTTGTGAACCCGAGAGTCCATGAACCCGCGAAACTTTGAAGACTCAACTAAGTATGGAAAGGCAGGTTGGTTAGACAGAGTCATTGTAGGTAGAGTCAGTCTTGCGAGTTCGAGGACCAAAGTTTTGGGTGCAAGATGTATACCTCGAACATGGGGCACCAGAGTTCAATATCGCCTATCCGCAAACCCGCGTTCATAAAATTGGCTAAGTATGCAAACGAATGACGGTTGGTCGGACTCGTGATGTGAAGATATAGATGGAAATGAGGATTGTCAATTCGCCACCCCAGAAACCTACAAGCATAGAAACACGACTAAGTATAGAACCATAAACGCATAATAGAGGGGAAGAAGAAAAGGGAAAAATGGGTAAGTTTAGAAGAGGAAAAAGAAAGGGAGACAAGAACTTTATCCCTCACACAAAAACACTTAGTCTCATAATTATGAAGCCATAGAAACACATTAACTATGGGAAAAACATTATCAGCTATGAAATATAGTTGGAGCTCGACAAACTCTGGTTCAAGTCAAAAGAGATGTTGTTTATATCTACTGCAAAAATTTTCATATTATTTTATCTTGAAAGTATTTTTTTGTGGCCCAACTGTAAAACCATGTTCCAATTTGCGTTTCTCAAGTGGAGATGTGTTTGTGAAGACACATTTCCTTGAACCACATTCCAGGGGCAGGAAAAGTGCAACGTGGACTGTTTGTTGAGCAGAGATTTGTTGAAGACTAAGCAATGTATTTCCAAGTGCACGTATCGTTTGCATAGTATCAATATGATTTCTTTCATGTTCTTCGTGTATTCTTCTGAATGCACTTGTCATAGATTTGTCAAAATTTTCCATGTCACTATGGCTACGACAGAGGTGGGATCTCTAGTGAACAACGACCTCAAGAAAAACACCAGGACAATGTCACACTCCTGTTTCTCTGGTCATAGTAGTCACATACAAAATATGTTATGTAAGAGGATTTTGGTTTAGGCATTCCCGGTATTGAAAATTCTTACTTGCAAACTGGAAATAGTAAACAACAACCAACGAACAGAAATACAACCACAACACCGAGACCCACCGATGAATGGGAAAGGATAGAAGTGCAGCCCTTGGCCTGCAAATTGCAACAACATGTCCAACTGCGGATGTAGGACCCCAACCCTGCAAAGTTGAAGCAAATAAGAGCAAGTGACAAACAACAAACCAGTGAACAAGTACGAAGAGGCCCAACTGCAGCTGCAGGACCTCAACTCTGCAAATTTGAATCAAACAACAATAAGCAGCATCCAACGAACCAACGAGAAAGCACCAACTAGTCAACCAGGAATTCTGATGAAGAACAATATTGTCCAAATTTACTGCAGACAAGATTGTATAAAAAAATCGGAGGAATATATTGTAACACGCCTGTTAAGCAAACATTTCAGGTGGTGAGGCCTGGCAGGTAAACATGTAAGACTGTGAGGACCGTGCAAAGGCCTCCCATTGTGTAAACATTTAAGGAAGCTGCAATTTGCACGATTGGCATTTTGCATCCGCAATTGGAACACCTCCATAACACCCAGTGACATATAAAAAAGGAAATCAAATTTTCTCTTCGCATACGAAGATGTTTTGCAAGAGGATTTTGACCTAGGGATCTCTAGTATTTAAAATTTTCACTTGCAAACTGGAAATAGAAAAAAACAAACAACGAATACGAACATAAACCTAGCAACGAAACCCACCCGTCAATGGGGAACGACAGAAGTGTAGTTCCAATCGCGGTTGCAAAATCCCAAGCGTGCAAACTGCAACAACAACAACAAGCAAACAAGAGCAACAACAACATGCAAACAAGAAACCAATCAACAAACAACGAGCAAGCATCAACCAATGAACCAGTAACGCCGCTAGAGAACAATATTTTCCATATTCGCTGTAGACAACATTGCAGAAGAAAAAAAAAAAAAGAAAAAAAAATCAGACGAAAATGTATTGTAATAGGCCTGTTAAGCAATGCAAGAATGCAATCACAACACCAAAACCCATTGGTGAATGGGGAAGGACAGAAGCGTAGCCCCTAGCCTGCAAACTGCAACAACATGTCCAATTGCAAATGCAGGACCCCAACCTTGCAAAGTTGAAGCAAACAAGAGCAAGCAACAAACAACAAACTAGTGAACAAGCACCAAAAGGCCCAACTGCAACTGCAAGACCTCAACTCTGCAAAGTTGAATCAAACAACAATAAGCAGCATCCAACGAACCAAGGAGCAATCATCAACCAGTCAACCAGGAATGTTGATCAAGAACAATATTGGCCAAATTCATTGGACACCAGATTGTATCAAAAAATCGGAGGAAAATGTATTGTAACACAATTGTTAAGAAAACTTTTCAGGTTGTGAGGTCTGTCAGGTAAACATTTAAGGATGTGAGGACAGTCCAAATGCCTCCCATTGTGTAAACAATTAAGAAAGTTGATGTTTGCATGGTTGGTATTTTTCAATACTCGGAGCGATCAAAATCCTCTTGCAGCCCATCTTTGTATGTGACTACTACGACCAGAGAAGTAGGACTGTAATGTTGTCTTCGTCTCATTCCTGATCACCAATGTTCGACACAGAACCCACCTCCATCGCAGCCACAGTGAGATATAATAAAAGGAAATCGTATTTTTTCCTCACATATAAAGATGTTCTACAAGAGGATTTTGACTCAGGCATCTCCAGTATTGAAATTTCTCACTTGCAGACTGCACATAACAAACAACAAACAATGAATAGGAAGCTAAACATGGCACCGAAACCCACCCGTCACTGGGGAACGACAGAAGGCCAGTTCCAATCACGGTTGCAGAATCCCAAGCGTGCAAACTGCAACAAGACCAACAAGAAAACAAGAACAACAACAACAGGCAAACGAGAAACACATGAACAAGCAACGAGCAAGCATCAACCAATGAACCAATAATGTCGCTGAAGAACAATATTGCCCATATTCACTGCACAGAACATTGCATAAAAAAAAATCGGAGGAAAATGTATTGTAACAGGTCTGTTAAGTAAGCATTTAAGGTTGTGAGGCCTGTTAGGTAAACATTTAAGTTTGTCAAGACCATTGTGTAAACATTTAAGAAAGAATGCAGTGTGGTAGGTTTGTTACATACGCAAAAATAATTATTATATTATTTTATAATAATATAAAATAATAATAATATAAAGTAATAATAATATAAAATAATAATAACAATAAAACAAAAATAGTAACAATAGTTCGAACAATTGCAAAAAAAAATTTAGTCAAAGGACAAACTAATATGAAGTCAAGCAATAAAAAACCGTCTCTCTATGCTCAAAACTTTGGATATCTAAACATTTCAAAAAAATAATGAAAATTTAGAAAGACTGTAGATGATCAAAAACTTTGGATATGCTAACATATAAAACATTGGGAATAACGAAGTTGGCAATAAGACCTCCAATCTGTTATCCAATCAGATCATGACATATATGATATTTTTTATTATATACAAATCAATGTTTTTAGTTCTTTAGTTCCAACAATAGAGATTATGCAAATATTTTTGGTCAAAGGACAAACTAATATGAAGTCAACGAATTATCGATTGCTATAGTCCCTCTACACTACAGAAACTAAAAAGAAAAATAATGTCTTATAAACTTTCTCACACACAAATGAGAAAAATATTAATGCAAAACGTATTCACCAAATACACCAACAACAATATTTAAAAAATAAATAATAATATGGAACAAAATTTAGACATAAGAATATACCACTTAAAAATAACTTGTATAATAAGTAAAAACCAAAGAAAAATCAAAGACAACTCCGAGTGGCATGAATCCTATAAATTTAAACTTTATATTTATGCTGAAGGCATATTTAGTGTTAGGTTTTGTAGAAAACCAATCAACTGGTTGACAGGTTTTCTAAAACCACCCTTTTCATCCACCTGTATAATGATTTGAAACTGCCTGTCTATTACCATTAAACTGTCGTAACATCACTGCAAATGCCGTAGAGATGATGATGTCTTCTCTTGCCACTTGTTCCATCCACTTGAAAAGTTTCATAAATGCGTTAAACAACCTTATCTGTTTGGATTTTGGGAGCACTATTTTCGAGAAATCCCGACCGAACTCTCGCCATATTTTGTCAATCCATTAACTATGACTTGACCAACCTAGCCTACTCAGGCATCCAGTCTCATTATTATATTGGAGAAATTTACTCTGCATTCATACACGACCTTTTCTCGAAGGGTTTCGGCTATTTATGGATGCCACGTGGGAATGGCCAAATTATACACAGGTTAGAAATTTTGTTCGTTTTCAAAACTCTCAAATGATAATAAAATGATAATAATAATGGAAGGCATTTTTTTCACCAACTTATTATGCTTGGATATCCAACAAGGCCTTCCAAACATGTTTACATCATTATTTTATTCATTATCTATATCTTAATTTTATGATATTCTTTATTATTAGGGTTTTTCTTCGTCTAAGGAAATTTTACTTAAATTCCAATGATGCTCATCGACATAGACAATAATCGATTGAGATAACACGTTAAGCTACAGCTCAACGTTTTTGTTTTGTTTTTTTTCAATAGATTGTCATAGTTTTTTCAAATTCATATTCATAAATTAGAATGAAATTTTTAAAAAACAAACATAAACACAAACAAAGCAATTATATTTAAAAACTTAAAAAAAACAAAGCTATTATATTAAAAAGACTTGAACACAAGCAAAACAATTATCCTTAAAAGACTTGAACACATTCAAAACAATTATATTGTAAAAACATAAACTACATTGGAAATGTAATTATATTAAAAAGATTTAAATGGTAGGAAAAAACAATGTGACTACTCTATTATTTTTAGTTATCTATCAAAATAGTAAAATGAATATAATATACTTAATTAAAAAAATAATTTTATAATATAAATATTTTTTATCTTTTATTATTGATCATATTAGTTACAGTTTTGTCAATAGACTGTCGATGTTTCAGATTCAAATCAGGATCCATCTTCAGGACAATGAGCCTGGGTTAAAATGAAGGGAAAAGTTGGTATTTAAATACTGGAAGTGTGGGGAAAAAATAGGTATCGACTAAATTTAAATAGTAAGATTAATTATTTAAGTTTTATTAGGGTTTCATATTTTCTATCTTTACTAACAATAAAATTATTTATTCATATAAGCAAAACAAAGACTTTAATACAAACAAAACAATTATGCTAAAAAGACTTGAACACAATTAAAACAATTACCTATCCAAGTAGAAGAATAAATAAAAAATTGATTATATTTATAGAATTAATAAAAATAAAAAAAAAAGTTTCAAAGGTTAGTTTAAGTGGTTTAGTCAAAAGTGATGACATCTCCACTGGAGGAGGTTGGGTTCATGGGTTTGAATCTCATCTCTTGTTTGCCCTTGGGGTTAGGCCTTGTTTACCATCCACTAAGTGGAAGATTGTATTCGTAATCATCATGTAGCAACCTCATGAAGATTACAAGATGCGCCTCTCAATGATTTGTATCACAACAATCCTCATAGTATAACGAAATCTATTATAATGAAATTGATAGAGGTGACCTTCATGTTATTTTTTTTTTAAGTAAGAAGTTTAATATATTAAGATCCTTCCAGAGGCAAAAAGGAGTTCCAAAGTACAGTGATAGTCCTGCTGTAATTACTGGACTACCCCAACAGAGGGGAAACTAGCCCAATCAGCAGATTAGTCAGCATAAGTACAATAATGAACTATTAAGAGTAAAGTCCAAGACAACGTGGACATCAGTAGAAACTAAAAACAACTGACACGACCTCTAAAACAACAAGAGCCTAGACGCCTGGCATGTAACCTAGCCAGGTGGCGTGGAGATCCCCAGTCCAAGGTTCCTCCTCGACATATGTCGCCCCGTCCGCCCATTGCACCTCGACTTCCTCTTTGGTCTCAGTTCCAAGGTTGTTCTTCGCGGTGTCCTGCAGCGGTCGCTTGACATAATTCACCTCCTCAGCCATGGTCTCGCACCCATCCCGTTACATTTCAGACTCTGCTGCGCACTGCATTGTGACATCCCCACTTTTGGTAGCTGCACAGGGTTCCTGCTCCGAAGTCGCGCACAACTTGACCTCTCCGTCAACGATATCTGCACCTGGTTCCTGCTTAGAAGTCGCTCCTTTCGGGTTCGAGAGGAAAGCCTCGTGCATGGAGGAGAGGAGCTGAAGGAAGAGCTCCACCTTTTCATTTGTAATTTGCAGTCGAAATTGCAGATCCTCCACCCCCTGGCGGAGTTCAAAGACTAAGCCGTAGAGGATGGACAGATTGTCTTTTATCTGCTCACCATTGATGGAATCAGAAGATGGGTGCCCAATGTTCCCAGGCTTTCACGAAGAAGGTGGTTGCTCGTCTCTTAAGTTTCTTGGAGAAGCCAAGAGAGGTGTGTGCGTCGGTTCAGCCACAGGTGGGGCGAGGAGGAGACGCGAGGATGAACAAAGCGGCCGAGGGATAATTGTTAGGCAGTTGAAGTGCGCTATTGGCGGAACGGGAGGGGTTGTGATGTGAGGCTCGGCCTGGAAGTGAAGGGAGGAGGACGTGGGAGGTGGAGCGGGAGGTGAAATTGAAGGCCGACGAGGTCTCCAGGGAGAACCCCGCCGTGGCCTCCCTCTTAGTCCTGACTTATGGTTAGGCATAGGGTGCATGCAGCAGAGGCCGAAGGTTTGGGGGTGAAAAGGAGCCATCGGGGACCGACAAATTCTAGTTTGAGTCGGCCATGGAAATGAAGGGGGGAGCCCTTCAAACCACCAGCAGAGACAATGGACGGAAACCAAGAACAAAGCCATAAGAAAATGCATAGGAGAGACTGATTGCATTGATGCCCTTTTCGGTCGCGATTAGAGCTTATTAATGCCGCAGGAGGGTGGCGGGCGGTGGCACGAGCCTGTCACATGGCTCCGTGCCCTGTTGGCATGAGCCGTCCTCCATCATGCGCCAAGTGTACTCCACTAACACCCCATCCGGGGGGACCTTCATGTTATTAATAAACTCTCACAAACCTTATTTTATTTTAAGATGTAGGTTACATCTAATCTTAACCTATATAAATTTTATTACAATAAATTTCGTCATACTATGAAAATGGTTATGAATTTATGTGGTTTCCTCGTATTGAAAGGCTATGATGCGTGTTCTTTTAATTTACACATGTGTTAATTGTTTTAAATACAACAAAACAATTAAAAATACTTTTAAAACAAAACAATAAAAGAACTTAAAATTATTTACAAGGACAAACTTTTAATCTCTTCAACTTCACACAATCCTTGAAAGGAAGTCCATTCTAAATAGAGATTTTAATCTCTTATGAATTCACACAAATTAGTAAAGTTTGTTTCAATATTATGCAACTTTAGGATTTGAGGGTTTCATCTATTTTGCTAGTTCCAAATGAAATTTAAAAGTTTGAGTTAAGCTTTCTTGGTTTTGGTGATATGCACAGTTTTTTGTTTTAACTATTTCAAAGATATACTTTTGATTGAATTGAAATTTTATTTTTATATTATATAAATTGAAATTTCTTTATAATTAATCAATATTTTAATATTATAGTAATTTATATTTTTATACATTAAAATTAATTTATAATTAATTTTAAAATAAAAAAATTATTTTAATAAAATAAATTAAATGAAAATTGCATGTTTCAAATATACTATATATATATATATATATTTTTTTTTTGTAAGTAAGAAAGTTGTATTAAGTGTGGTGCCTTCCATGGCTGAATAGAGGTTCCCAAAATACAAAATGAAGATAGTTGTAATTACTGGACTGCCCCAACAGAGGGGAAACCAGTCCAGCCAGCTTCCAAGTAACCAGTCTTAAACAGTTGCTAAGTTTTGAAACAAACAAAAGTTCAAACTAAAAGCCACCTAGCGTAGGAGCCTACAGATGCATGTTGCACAACAAAAGAAAGCTAGACACCTGGCGAAAAGCCCAGCCACGCGGCGCTGAGGTCCGCGGCCCATGGTTCTGTCTCGGCATTGACCGGCTGATCGTTCCCACGTTGCTCCTTGCGCTCCTCTCGTTCCGTGTGTTCAGGTGGACCGCTGTGCTCCGCTTCCTTCTGCCTCGCTGCTGCTTGTCGCAGCATATCATCTATCTCTGTGTCAATTTCCCCTCCCGGAGTGATGCCTGTAGGGTCCGAGGAGAGCTCCTCTTGCATGGTCGAGAGGATCTGTAGAAAGGTGGCCACATTGTCCTCGGTGGCCTGGAGACGAAACTTGAGGTCCGCCACCTCTCTTCTGAGTTCGAAGACTAGGTCATACAGGATGCCCAGTCTTTCTCGAAAATGTTCGCTGTCGGGGTGGGTCGCATGGTGGAGATGCATTCGTTTGGCTGCTCCGAAAGCCCGAGGTTCACTTCGCCAGGCACTCGAGGAACCAGGGAAGGACATGGTCGCAAAGATTTGCATCCGGGGGTCCGGAGGACTGCGTGGAGTCGTAGGCATTCTGCGCGGGATGGTGGCCATGGCTCGCGGGAGCGGAGACTGCTTAGGGGACGAGGTGGCCGAAGGTCTGCGAAGTTTAGTCTGCGCAGGAGGCGGGGTGGCACTTGGGGACAGAATTGGGGGATGGGTAGAAGAGCCTGTGAGCGGGGAGGTTGAAGGCGAGAGAGATGGTCTGCGGGGTTTCCATGGTGAGCCCCTCTTGGGCTTTCCTCTTATGCGTTCTCTCATGAGTGCAGGTAGACAGGTTTCAGAGCGTGGAGCGAGGAGCCAGAATTGTAAATAGCCTGTGGACCAAGTTTCAGAGTAAGCCTGGTTGTGCTTGCGTCGTGAAGGGAGGAGCCCTTCCAAACGCAAGCAGGGTGAAATAACAACTGCGACGAGCCAAGCCATATTACTGATAGCGGAGGAGCAAAGGGTGGCGTAAATGCCCCTGACCTCGCCTATCAAATCCAATTTAAACGCCATAATTTCCTCGGACGCCATCGCCCTGCTGCACGGGGCCGTCACGTGCCTACGTGTGGCTCTGCATCGCGTCTCGTCCAGTTCCTTGCCACGGGGATTCCACTAGCACCCCATCCGGGGTACTATATTTATATTTAAATTAGATAAATAATATATATTTTATTTGTGTTTATTTTTAATAATCTTCCATTTTTTAACTTCATCTTACTCATATGAAGATGTTACTAATATAATTACATAAGTAATATAAAAAATAATATATATTTTATTTTATTTTTTCCAAATAATTTTATTTTTATCTTCATTACTTCATTAAAAAAGAATTATATTAATTAAAATAATCTTCATACTAGATTAATATATCAATGTTTATATATATAGTGTTAATAAAAAGTATGCTAATTAAAAAATATTTTTTTAATTTTTTTTACCGGAATGTCGTAAACATCATAAATTTACAAGAAATCACGATTTTTTATTGCTTAAATTGCATTCTAAATGCATAAATGGATTTAGTCTTACCCATGGGGCACTCATATTATACAAACTTAGTAACTCAAATATGCAAGTCCAACAATTTCTAGCTAGATTTTAAGCAAAATTAAACAGAAAATATCCCCCGAAAAATGGCCAACACATAGAAAATTATTTAAACTAGGGATTTTTAAACCTCGTTATTATCATTATCGAAATCTTCATCATCATCTTTAAAATAAATTCATAGCTTAAAGATCATACATTTACTTGTAAAATTTAACCTAGAATATATATCAAGTTTTTGAGTCTAGATTGACACTCTCTCTTTCAAGACATATACTCTTTTCATCGATTTGAGAGTTATAGTAAGAGGTTTTCATCAAGATAATGAACCAACCATAAATATAATCATTTTAATTGTAATATCTTTATGAATCCAATTAACAATATTAATATGAAATTTCTTCTCAAATTACTTTGGCATTCCCATTCGCCCGCTTAGTGGGTATGCTAGTTATAAAGAGATATAATAAACATTTTAAAAACAAAAAATGAACATTTTATGAAACCATGTATGTGAAAGATATTTAAATGATAATAATAATAAGAAGAAGAAAAAAAAAAAAAGGAGGAGGAGGAGGAGGAGGGTGGCAGGTGTGGGTGGAGTGATCTATTTCGCAGGAGGTCAACTAAGTCTATCTTTCTCTTGGAGTTTAGGAGAGACAACTAATAACCAAGTCGAGGCTTATGCTATTTTTAAAGGCTTGGGTTTGGCCCAGAACCAAGGCATTAAAGACATTTTCAATCTTGGCGATTATTGGATGATCATCAATCTAATTAGAAAACGATCCCCGCCTCAAGACATAAAGCTAAAAAATATCATCGCAAGAGTTCTTCAAGAGAGCGAAGCCTTTGAATCCTTCCAGGCCTTCCATATTGTAAGAATTAACGATTCCCAGACGAACTATCAAGCTAATTTAGCAACAAAGGCTCCATTTGAAGAAATTAGAATTGATGGTAGGGTTGACCATCACCCTATACCTTAATGAAGACATATTTGTATATGGAATTAATCAGGGTTCTAAGCCTATGGCGGGTCCTGAAGACATGCGTCTCTCTTAAGATTCATAGGCCGATCCCTGCCTTATGCCATACCATCTGGCCACAATCTCCACCAGGTTTAACTGCATGTGGAGGGATGCCATCCCTATCCGGTCATTATTTAATCAGCCATGTCCTTCAGCTTCTTCTCCCTACTTCACATATGCACTCGATTCCGTCTGCTCTTTTTTGGCCTAGATCAAGGCTACTCTCGACCTCTTCACGCATGGGCTCCATACTTTCTAATTAGTGCATGGTGTCATCAAAGTTTAGAATTACGGTTCACATTCCAAGTCATGATGGGCTCGAAAGGTTCAGGTCCTGTCACATGCTCAACCTCCCCTCCAACTCAGGAATGCTGTTGCTGGACATTAATCATCGATCTAGGTGGTGGCTCTTCGCACACAACGAGCGAAAGATAAATATGGACCCAAGGGCAATTCGTAGTATGAAATGGATTTTCAATTCTTGTAGCCATCAGAAGAACATTAATAGTTTGGAGGAGTTGGGACTTAAATCACCAGTTTTTTTGGAGCGGTCTACTTCAGAACATCTTAAAGAAACAAGAGGATTCAGGATAAGATGGAAAACAAAAGGCCCCTGGGGGGGCAGCTCAATTGGCAAGTGCCGTGAAAATGAAGTTCCATGAGGTTTCGAGTTCAACTCCCCCCGACTTACCTTGTGTGCCGCGTAAGGGGCATCGTGGGCACACCTGGAGGTTATAATGGTAGCGGTTGGATAACATGGCCACATGTAACGCAAGCACGTGCCCAACTAGTTAACCAAAAAAAAAAAAAGATGGAAAACAAAAGGGTAGTTGCGGAGCGTTGGCACATGGAGTTGCAGGAGGGGGAGCACAAGGCAATGGTTAACCAATTGAATATTCTCCAACTTCGGCTCAATGAAGCTTCGGTTCACTGACAATCCACCATTGAAATTTTGGTAGAACAACAAGGATTTCAACAATTGAAGGATAAAGTGGAAGCGGTATGCTCAGAAGTGGTTGAGTTGCGTTCTCGGCCCGTCTCTCCAGTACATTCACTTTTCTCCTTGGACATCTCTAATGGAGCATTGTCACCTGCACAACCCAGGCATGTGCCTGATTTGAATTCGCCACCGCCTCCTCATGAAGAGGCACCAAATGCCCCAAATCCTTCTAATTAGTTAAGTCCATGCTGTGTTTTTTTGTTTCAATTCTAGGGGTCTTTTACAAGGAATATAGTCAGATTTCTAGTAATTTGAATTCAATGTATGAATTAAAGGGTGGTCTTTTTGAAAATACTAGCAGTATCCAACTAGTTTTTGCCTCTACGCTCTGTTAGAAGATTGTAAAAACTTCTCGTGTGATTTTCCACACATGTTTTTTGAATAAGATTTTCTCCCAGTTTCCTTAAAAAAATGATTTTTTAATTAATAACAATAATAATAATAATAATTGACATGTAATTGTTTATCCGTTACACTTTTAAAAGTTTCAAAAAAGCTTTCAACTTAGTGACTTAATAGGTGGAGTTTAAAAATGTTTAATTTTTTTTAAGCTTATTTTATTTTAATTAATTAATATTATTATTATTATTTTTCAATAATAATAATGATAAGGGACCCCTTCTCCCTAAGGATTTGATTGCTAAAGTTTATAGAAGTATACATACCCTACCTCTTTGGATTTGAACTTGTGATATCTTAAAAGGAAACACATGTTATTGACAATTAAGCCTACTTAAATTCTATAAATAATATTTTCTATTTCATTTCTTTTTTCAAAATTTTATAATGATGATGATTAACATCCATTAAAACCATAATTATATATATCATTTTAAATTTTTTTATTAATAAAATGAAATTATAACTTTTATCAAAATATTTTTTTTTTAATTAATTTACTTACTAATTTACTTTCATTTAAAAACTCAAACTCAAATGATTTAATAAATATACAAACTCAACCCTTCAATCAATCCAAAATTCCACTTTAATATATTTATTTTCAAAATTTTTAAATTATTAAAACGATGATGAAAATTTCCATAACTCAAAACAAATTAAAAAATACCTATAAAATAAAATTAAAAAAACTACATTAAATATGTTGTTTTTAACCATACACGTGTCGTTCARTAAAGAARATACCGGACCGGCCAGTTTCTCGTTTGTCGCCCGGGGCGTTAAAGGGCCATGGAGTTTACTAGAATGAATTCACCAGATGCAACGATAACCGTAKGTGGAGATCGATTTACGATCCATTAACAGAGATCGATATCAGACGACGAGAAGGGRSAGTTCAGTGCTCAGTTTTTGATATTATAGTACTCCATAGGACCKCTTTGCAAGAAAATTTCAGGAYTCTATCATCGAAACCAGGTACAAATTGCCGTATTTGAGCCTCTCTCCATTGAAATCCGTCTGATATTTCAATTTATTACCCGGCAGCCTTTGAATGTAGCAGCGATTGCAAAAGTTCGCATAAAGCACGGCCAATCTCGTATCTGGAGGGAAAAAGAAGCATGGTCTGCATAAATTTTGAACTTTAAAATGCTTTAAATTGCACTAGAAAATACAATTTATCATGTTATGGCCCTTTCAGGGTTTGAGTTAGATGCGTTTTCATGAGTATTCGACCGCGATTTGAATATAACGGGGATTTTTATTTATGCATTTCTTGGATTTTCGAGGGTTTATACAAAGCTGGGGTTTCAAGGGGATGCCATGTGATAGGGATTCATGAAGGGAGATTAAGGTTTCAATAACTTTAAGGGTATAATAGAAAATTGGGGGATTTTGAGAAGGGCCTGAAATGGGTAGGCCACTGTTTTATCAGATTCTTGAGAAGCCTGCAACGAGCTGCATGATTGGTTTGTGCAGTGCAATATGGTTTTACATACAGAAGAAGAATATTGGATATGGAGACGTGGGTTTGAATTATGATGCAGCTGTTGAGGGTCAGCATTGGAGAATAATAACTTCAGCCTTTTCACATATTAGTATTCTTCATTTGGTTTTCAACATGAGTGCCCTTTGGAGCCTGGGTGTTATAGAGAGCCTTGGACATATGGGTTTGGGAGTTCAGTTTTATCTTCACTATACTTTAGTCTTGGTCGTCTTATCAGGCCTTTTAGTCATTGGAGCTTACCACATTTTGGTCCAGAGATTCAAGCTTGATTATTTCAGGAGAGTTACTGCTGTGGGCTACTCCTGTGTAGTGTTTGGGTGGATGACTATCCTTGCAGTGAAGCAACCATCTTCTAAATTGGATCTTTTTGGAGTTCTTTCTCTGCCCATCAGTTTTGCCCCTTTTGAATCTCTTGTCTTCACATCCATAATAGTGCCACAGGCAAGCTTTTTGGGGCACTTGTCTGGGATTATTGTTGGCTATGCTATTGCGTGGGGTTTGATTCAAGGTATGAATAACTACTGGGCAATATCTCTGTTGGGATGGATTGTCATCATCTTCGTTTTCAGCTTGAAGCGGACTGGCACCCTTGATTTGCCATTTATTGATATCGAGCCTGTAATGGATACTTCTCTGCCTACAGTAGGCTTCATTGACCCTGATAATGGTAGAGGCCTTGATGTGAATGTTCTGACGAGAAGAGGCCCTGCACTTGTATGAATCACATGCTCAGATGGGTAATGCTAAATTTTCTTTGAATTTTCATTGGATTGCATTGGAGTGCATACTTTTCAGTATGCAAATTATGGGTTTGGTTGAATGTAATCTGCAACTTCTGTTAGCACAGAAAACAGGGTTAGGCCAGATATCCAAAAGGTCTGGCTTCCTGAACACTGAACAGGTAACAAGAGCTAATGCCTTTGTGCACTTCAAAGATGCTGACCGAAGGGATTAGTTTACTGAACTCCGAAATGTATTTTGCAGAGCTATTTCAGAAATTTTCTCTGCTCCGTTTGTGTGAAATGAAATGGGTTCAAATTTTTCCTTTTGTAAACTAGATGATCCAAGGCTGCAGAGGTTTTCTTGGTGAAAGCCTTGAATGCCAAGATTGTTTGACATTGAAATTACTTCAATTCAAATATCTCAATCAACCAATAAATATTGCCTCTATGGCCCTAGACAATTTAATATAGTAAGATGCTGTTGTTATGTTGTGCCTTGTTTTATTTCCATTATATTCAATCATCCAAGGTTACCCCCATCTTCAGTGACAAAAGAGCTGGTCAGTACTTACTACTGTGAATCCAGTTCTGAAGTCATGCTTCTTTTATATTTTCAAACTTCAACTAATAAATATTGCATGTACAATCCTAGACAATTTATTACTTGTAAGATACTGTCGTTATATTATACCTTCTTTTACTTCCATTATTTTCAATCATCCAAGGTTACCCCCATGTCCAGTAACAAAAGAGCGGTTCAGTACTGTGAGTTCAGTCCTGAACTGATTTTTCTTCCATATCTTCAAACATAACAACACGAGTGTTGTCTACTGGAGTAAGTGGTATCAAAGGCCTAAAAAACCCTTAAGATATTCTGGGACTTTGATGTAAGATTGTAGTTTCTATGCTGTTTTTAAATAATATTACATTCCACTGCCCCTTGCAGCCTTATAATGTCCAGCCTCGTACCCAAGAGTGGTTCACCAACATTCTTCGTATGCATTTGACTGTTGTCCAGTTGAGCCAGTTATTTCCAGGGCTTGTGAAAGTATTCAACCTTTCTGCGGCTTCCGCTGAAGGTTAAAATGAAATATTCTTTGTATGCATTTTTTATGGTTGGGAGTTAAATGTTTATATTAGATGGAGTGGCAAAGCTTGTCTGTTGATAACGATTATGCATAGAATTCCATGCAAATTGGTATTTCCTTTTTCTCTTTGTGTGCCTCCAATAATATTTAAATCTGTCAAATGTTTCTTGATCAATGGTTAGGAAGGAAATTGGGGTCATTCAGATCTAAATTTTAAGAAGTTACTCACTGTCTGTCTCTGACTACATTGGATTTCAGTAGCAGGATTTCTTTTAGTTTTTTATATCATGCCTTGTAAATGTGGTGGAACTGAGATCACGTTCCACCACTGTATATGCATTCTTTTCCATGCTAGGTGAATAAATTTATAAATTTCTATGTTAAGGCAAAGTATAATGTTCCAAGCCCTGAGGGTTAGCTTAAGCAGTCATGAGTCAAACACGAGTTCTCTCCCCCTCAATGTAAGGGAGGTAACAGGTTTGACTCTCTTGATCCCTATGGGAGAGGGTACTAAGTTTCCCGGGGATCTTTTTTCTGAGAAAAAAAGGTATCATGTTCACTAGAATTCAATAACTATAATAATTTTGGATATATATTTATTAATGCAGAACCAGAGGGATCAAGACGAGAAAGTATAATACAAAGTATCTTTGTCTAGGACCTTCGATTTTTTCATCTTTACTTTTGATTTTGGCTTCCTAGTTGACTAGGTCAAGTATCAACAGCTTTTACAGCCATGGCAAGCATGCAACTGAGCAGAATTTAAGGAAATGATTGATGTTGCATATCATAGTCAGCTTAATTGATGCTTGCAACTTGACATACCAGTAGTCATGAACCTGACTTCCAGATTGGTCATTGGGGTACTTCGTCCTGCATAAATTATAAACCTCATACCATTTCTTTCTCTTTAGTAAGCTCAAATACCTTTTGGTGATGCTCATAGTTTTCCTTGCTGTGCTGATTACTCAGATGAAGTAGGCTTTATGCAAATTACAGATTATGCACAAGCTGAGAGGATCTCTAAGCAAACTAACGTTGATATCTAATTTTTTTTCAAAACTGGAATATCAAAACCAAAAACCCAGCACTTGTAAGGCTAACATAGCTGAGATATTAAGCGAAGAACATTGAACACTTATCTGAAGGTAAAAAAGAGAACAGGAAATTGGATGCCAAGGGAACATTCACCACCCAGCTACAGGCATTGAATTCAAATGTCACTCCTGAGCTGGGGTTATGAGATGACAAGGGTTGCATTTTCTTCTCTCTTTTTGCAGGCTTTCTCACATAATTTTCCAAAGGCTACATGTAGAAGACACTGATCCAGACAAGGAAAAGTGCAATACAATAGGGAGAACTAGCCTACAAGCTAGTGTGGGTTCCAAGGCAAACGGCCTCAGCTAGAGGCACTGATAAGAGCATAGGAACTTAATGCCTCATCTGAAACACCATTATAGCAGATTGATGGGCATCCTTATGAGCACCAACTAGTTCAAGGCCTCTTTGCCAACACCATATGGGCAAAGGCCCATTCATTGCTAGCACCAACTATTAATTTGTGATTACTATGGCCCTCAGCCTCAATCCTGCACTGCTAATCCCCCACAGGAGCAGGAATTCAGTTTTTTAGTAAAAGTGCAATATCCCAAACCTGCGAGCAGTCTATCTCCAAATGTGTGAGCCTAGTGTAAGCATTTAGCCTCATGTAGTAGGTTCTCCCTTGGTTTCTCAGCTTGTATGAGTTCAACGAGCATGATAATGAGCAGGATGGTAGCAAAAGGACCCCCTTCAAGGGGTTGAAAATTTGAAATTACATCATGCTTCTATCATAGTTTAGCTTATCTACTTAGGAAAGGCAAAAGTATCCCTAGATGACTAATATTTTCTCTAGTGGGGCCTTGACCTTTAGCTCCCACTATGAACTTTACATGATCATACGACTTTTACATTAAGAAATGTCTTTTTATAAGTCCAATGACTTAGTACCTAGGCACACATGTTCACTTTTTAGAATGGGTTCTCAAAACGAGCATTACTCCAATGCTATTTAAATATACAATATTTCTAACAATCATTTTTAGATGAGTAGATGGACAATTGTTTGTTCCATATGCATAAAAACCTACAGTAAATGGTGTGATTGGGCCAATACTTCCATTTGTTTGCTATGAAGTGTGCTCATTTCTAGTCTTTAAAAGGACTCAATCCACATGCAACCAATGGCTTCACTACCTCTCATTGACAGAGCTAATTCTCTCTAATATGGAGGAGCATCATTACTGCTGCAAATTGCAATACAATGGAAATTCATCATCTTGTGTTTTTACGTAGTACATGTTGATGATTATAGCTGTGTGAGACATCCTCCAGGGCACAAATCTGAGAGAGAGCCCCCGAGATGGGTGTGTGGTTCCTATTTGAGACAGAACTGGAACGTTGTGCTGGCCTCCTTCTCACAGAGAGTTGAGAAGAACTCCAGATGATTCTCCTGTGTAACGCAGTGAGAAAAAAGATCTGCTGAGTTAGACGTGCCTGTGGCTGAGCACAGGTGAACGTGTGAATTCTTGTGAGTTGGGTGCATCGTTATGAGACAGAGATGAAAACGATGTATTAGCCTCCTTTGAGCAGAGAGTTGGGATGATGAAATACAAATGACTCTCTTGTGTAATGCAGTGGGAAAGAAGATTTGTTGAGTTGGACGTGCCTGTGGATGAGCACAGGTGAACGTGATTCTAGTGGCTGAGCACTAGTGAGTGTATGAGATCCCTATGGATGTGCCTCTAGTGGCTGAGCACTAGTGGGTGTATGAGATCCCTTGTTATATTGTTCAAGAGTCGGACTTACCTGTAACCCTAATTGTAATGTAAAGGGTACAGGTCGACCCCACCTTAATGTAAAAGTTAATTAATGTAAAAGATAATTAATTTGGTAATTATTAATTATATTGAGAGTTAGTGAGGTCGACCTTGTTGTGCCAATAGACACTTCTGTTGACAGGTTCAGTCTAATATAAGTAAAGGTAAATTCCCCATTGAGGAATCATATCTTAAGTGTGAGTTTGGAAATTTCAACAAGTACATCTTCTTGGGAAAAGTGTGCACCTCTCTTGGGCGTTAGTTTTCTAGGGTTTGAGAGCACCCTTTTGTGTGCTAGGTTTTCTTGGTGGTGGATGTCTTTCTCTTGAAGAATATAGCAAAGGATTGGCTGGGTTTTCTTCCCTTGTTGAGAAGGGTTTCCCAGGATACTTCTTGTGTACTTGTGCATGGTGTTTCTTCTTGTGATCTTGGTTGCTGCAACAAAATTGTTTATGGTTTAAGTAAAATGCTAAAATGGAATAAACTTCACGCTTAAACCTTGCCTATTGAAAAATCAATAGTACAATGGTTGTGAATTTGAGTATGTCCTAGGAGAAAAGGAAACGATTTCTTACAATGCCCATTATTTAATCAATGATTCTTACAATATCCATTATCTAATCATATCTTTTTAATTAGACCTCATAAATTTTAAGACACTTTACTTGAAAAATTATGAGTCCAATTTTCTAGCGACCCTTATTTTTGAAAAACATAAAAGGGTCATTTCTTTTAAGTACAATGCCTCTAAGGTGAATTTGTGAGAGGAATTTGGCTTCTAACTTTGTCATTTCTAGTGTTCTCCTTACAATGCCAATTATATAATCATATCTTTTTAGATATACCTCATAAATTTTAAGACACGTGACTTGAAAAATTATGAGTCCAATTTTCCAGCAACCCTTATTTTTGAAAAACATAAAATGGTCATTTCTTTTAAGTACAATGCCTCTAAGGTGAATTTGTGAGAGGAATTTGGCTTCTAACTTTGTCATTTCTAGTTTTCTCTTGTTCACTTTATGAGATAAGTTAATATTCCTTGGGACAATATATACCAACATTCATAATTCCACATAGAAAATGCATGGTATATTATTGACACCTTCACTTCATGAGGTTTCTATGAACTTTTCCCTTTGGGTTTATACAACTTCTCATAACTTGTTTTATTGGGCTTATACAACTTGCCATTGAGAAAGGGAGTTCAAAATTGCCTTTGCACTTAAGGTCATCTTCATACACTTTGATGTTTACATTTCATTTAAAATATCAAAGTCAATGGGGTCTTGGTTTGATGGTCAAGTTAGGGTAGTGATATCCTCCCACCAAGGTTCAAATCCCCTCATGCCTCATTTCGCCCTGTTTGTGTCGTTTTATTCATGTAAACAAGAGGCTTCAAGCGATTGTGGCCAAGTGCAAGTCCATGGACAAATTTGGCAAAATAGTTATGCCCATCTGCAATTTCTTAGGTGAAGGGATCTTTTGAGAGTGTTGTAAGTCGTCTATAGTGCGTTGTCAATTCTCCTAGATTAGGGAGTGACTCTCTTGCCACAAAGATATTCATAAGCATCTTGTCATAAAAAATATTGACACTTCTATGATCTCATTTCAAATTTACATTAACCAAATTAGTTGTATTTATCTCTTGTTTTTAATACATGGTTCATCTCCCATGACCTACTACACAACTCTTAATTTTATAATTTTGCTCGCCTCTTCTCTAGACAAAGAAAAATAAGGTTGCAAAGGTCAATGTCATCTTCAAATTATTGTTTATGTCATGTTTGTGATATCAATCATTTCAGGGTTGATGGTTACTATAATGATGCCCATAATTGTAAGTAACCTTGTCCTCGTGTTTTTAGTTTGCTTATGTAGGTTCAATTTGTTTTCTTTCCTTGAAGACATTGATATCTGCCTCCTTAGAAAACTTGTGCATATTACTTTGAGCATATAACTCTAGCATATTTATTTGACATTTAAAATCTAGTTGAGTTATCTTGGCTTGTTTGAAACCAATTTTTGTCTAATGCATTTGTTCCATCATAGAGAATTCAACCTCCTATGACCTATTGAATTTCAATAGTACTTCTACCTGCATTGTTCACTATTGACTTGGGCTTGATCATTTATTTTTTGAAAATCATAGAAGTTGCACTTGCACAAAATCAAGTGTCTCTATTGTAAGTGTAATCCTAAATCTTTGCTTAACATTATTAGCTTCCCTTTCTGTTGTTTGTACTTGTTACAATTTTTTTCTAGGTTGTTGTTCTGGCTCCCAACAAGTTCGATTGGCAAGGGCATAGTCCTTAAATCTGTGGTGATATGACAATGTGACAATAAACTATGGATGAGGGTACCTTATATAATTGGGTAGAGCATTTGGCTTCTGTCATGCACACATATATCTATGATTCTTAGGTAAAAAGAAACCACCTTTGTTTTGCCTGGTAATGATGCTTGCAATGGAGAAGGCTTTGCTAGAAAATTTGTTTCCTACTGCCTTTGTTGAAAGCCAGTTGGATGGAGATATGCCCTTGTTTCTTTAGTTCTGAAGACCAAATTCAGTGTTGATACTAAACAACTCTTTACCCGATTAACTAGAACACTTTAAAGAATTTTGTAGTGAACGTAGGGTTTCTACAAAACTCTAGAGGAAATTAGGAAATAAAGATAAGATTTACTTGAATGCAAACTTGACTAGATCATTGGTTGAGGGAGCTACCACTTCATCGAAGGACTTGGCTTTTTTATGTTTTATAAAATGCTTCAAAATCCTATTCTTATACAACAAAATGAAAATATTTGCATTTTATACAAAAAAAATGTTGTGAAAACTGTTAGAATATGAAAGATTGTGCTCGTTTTACCATTGACAATACCCTTGTCACCCAACCATAGGCCGAAGCCACCCTCTGAGCACCTTCACCTTGACAGAGAAGAGAATCCTGGTAGCAATCCAATAGCCAAGAGAGGCTAATGCACCAAGCAAGAAGTAACCAAG
>JZKD02S1770954.1:97030-125165 GCA_000966675.3 Picea glauca
TTATGAGGTTTTTAATGACTTTGTCTCGGTTTTCAAAGATTTATTGTTAGGAAAGGATGCTCCCCGGATGTCTGGCCAGGCAACCAAGTTTTTGGACAGGAAGGGGACACTTGAAGAAAAGGAAAATTACAGTGTAATAATGATATTTGGCTCCAAGTAAAATCCTGCTTTCCTTCCATGTCACATCACGGACAAGATGTTTGTTACATAAATAGCAAGGTAATACAACTACTGGTTGCGTTTTTTCCATGGCAAGAGAAAAAAAACCAGTTCATTCCTCTGCCCTAGAAATTCGGGGACTTCATGTTCAGAAATGACAACAAGATTGACGAATTCACAGGCCATTTCAAGAACTTGAACCTAAAATATGTTGAAAGGCTAAGAGGGTTCAACCCTAATGGGATTTTTCGAGAACATTTACTATCAGTTGGCTTTAACAACTTTTTTATCCATACACGCCTGACCGAAGACAGAGACAGTGACGACAACACTCCTGCTCCCGACGATGGTGACGTAGAGACATTGCAAAGCACAATTGAATTGTACAAACAACAGGGAAAAGGCTTCGGTGAGAAGAGTGTCCAGTCCCCGTCCAACACTCCCAAGAGCACGACATCACGGAGCATCACTTCAACAACCCAACCCAGTAAGAAAGCAACCCATAAATCTTCAAACGGAGGAGGAGATAAGAACTCTCCTCGCGGAAAAATTGATAGTTCTCACAAGCTTCCCATGACGAAGAAGAGAAAAAACATTGTAGTGTGGGCGAGAGAGCCCGAAACTGAAAGTGAGGACATGAAACTTGAAACTGTTGTGGATGACGTGTTCCGCAAAGTTGATCTGCCCGCGGATGCGATGCACCATAGTTTGACAATGGAAATAGCTGAGATCGACATTTTTGATGAAGATGAATCCTTTGTATTCCAGAGCGTTGTTTTTGACAGCCAATCTAAATATTTAATTATTGAAAAGAGAGATGTAACAAATAAGAAAGGGAAATCTCGTTCAGAGATTAACCTTAGGAAAATGCAGCCGTCCCAAATCTCTCGATTTCACCGCGCAACCACAGATGCTCTTGATGATTCCATTGGAGGAATTGAAGCGAATAATGCCATAATGAACAACCAAATCAAGGAATTGGAGGAGGCTTTGATTCCTACCCCATTGTTTGTCAGTCCTTTAGCAAAAACTGTGATTGCCGCCCTTGCAGCCAAGTTAAAAGGATCCTCTAGCCTCCTCACATCCTATAGAGGCTATGTAGAGAAGAATATCAAGAAAATAATGGAGCTAATTACTGAAGCCTGGGAAACATCACAAAATATATCTTCCTTTCGAACGAGGGCAAATGATTTGCATGAACATTTGCTGGCGAATTTAAAAAATGAAGAACATTTCTATCTACAAACGGTGATCCCTTTTGGCAACCATGTCATCAACATCTCAGATCTGAAAAGAAGACAAGAGGATCTCCCCTCCCCAAACTAGATCAAATAATTATAAGCATGCTGGAAAGAGAAAGTTAAGAACCTACATCTCATTGTCGAATCATGTGAACAAGCCATATCAGAGAAATAAGAATTATTCATAAACATGACCCAAATAGACTTAGCCGAAAGTACCAACGAGGTTCAAGACCCAAACTTAATCCTCAACTCCTTGTCCTTAACCAAGCAAGCCTTCGATGAACAAGTTGATATTTTAAAGTGGTTGTCTTTAGAAAAGTTTTACGACATCCTTGAATATGGTCAAGATGACGCCGAGAACTGGCTAGTGGACTATTCGGCACACAATGAAGAAATTGAACAGGCTTTGCATAGTATTTCTATCGATCTAAGGAAATTAGAAAACGATCTTTTCAACATAGAAATATGGGATGAAATCAATGTGCCCCCCATGAGAAGCTACATTGAAGAATGGCTCCAAAGGAGAATGGACAAGCTCACCGACGAAGGGCAACAACCGGTTGGCACGATTCCAGTGGTCGTCGACGAGAGCAACAAAAAGGCATCAACTTCATAGTAAGTCTATACTAATCACATCTTTATACTGATCACATCTTGTTTTCTTTATCAATCCAGTTATTCTACCTCTTTAAATAGAAATCTCTAACCAAAGACTCATAACTTCCTATTTCTTCTTTTCAGGTTTTCCTCTCTACCGTCACACACTTCTTCTTTCTACAATCCTAGTTCTTGTACTTATTTATTTTATGGTCCGCGGGAGCCCCAATCCCAGTCTATATGACAAACGCATTTAAATTTCCACAAACATGTAACATATTCCGGAAATATGTAACAGACATTATTATTTTTGGATAAATTTCAAAGAAAACTAATTCGGGAACAATTTTGACGGTGCCTTGTGGGCTACTTTCGGAATGCTAAATTTTTTTCTTCAACTATGCTGGATGTCAGGAAATTGTGTTTATTATATTTGAATGTTTAATGTGTGTGATTCTTGGTCCTTTTTTCCAAGAACATTTATTTCAAAAAAAAAAAAAAACTACTACTACTATCCTTTTTTACTGCTTCAAGTCATTACGACATAAATTTTCCAAGTCCCATATCTGAACTATACATGCCCCGGGAAAAAACTTAAACATGAGTATCACATCTATAAAAAAACGCAGTAGGATTGACATCCTCATTCGCATATTAACCCCATATTAATATAATATTATGATTAACTAATTCGAGAGGTTCTTCGGGGGTCATCTACCAGCCCGATGTCTTATGGCTGGCGTGTGACACACTGGAACAAGTCATCTTTTGAATGGATACCACCTGTACTTAAAACTGCTTCCCACATATCTCTGCTGCTTCAGGCTTCTATTTCTCCCTTGATCTCGCCATAACAATGCATTTATTCCCATTCCAACCTAGCAAGGACTACGCTGCCATACAACACTTGTTTAAATATTGTTGTTGGTGTATTTGGTGAATATGTTTTGCATTAATATTTTTCTCATTTATGCATGAGAAATTTTATAAGACATTATTTGAAAATTTATAAAATATTATTCATATCAAAAATTTTGTAAATCCAAAAATTAAGCTTAAGATGCAAATGATATCATCCTTCCAATTCTCATATCATATTTTATGAATTGTCTTTATAACCTAGAGATGAATTGATATCTCTATTTTTAAATATTTTGAAATAATATATATGAATATAAAATGTATTTCTTTTATTTCTAAAGAATGTTACAAATTATTTATATAATAATTTATTTGTATTTTAATTAGTTATAATTAACATTTCTATTGTTTGTTCTTCTCCTTTGATTTCAATTCATAATTTATAATAATAATAATAATCTATTTTTAAGATCACGACCAAGCTACACAAAATTGGTGTATGAGACCCCCTTGTTTGTGAGACAAAGGACCCCCTTCCACCCAACGATTTGACTGGTAAAGTCTACAGAGGTATACATACCCTAACCCCCTCTGAATTTGAACTTGTGACCTCTTAAGAGAAAACACATGTTCTTAACCATTAAGCCCACTCAGACTATATTTTTAGATGAATTGATATCTCTATTTTTAAATATTTTAAAATAATATATATGAATATAATATATATATATAATGTTACAAATTATTTCTATCATAATTTATTTGTATTTTAATTAGTTATAATTAACCGTTCTATTGTCTCTTCTTCTCCCTTGACTTCAATTCATAACCAATAATATAATAGTGAAATCATAAAATAGCACTACAGGGAGTGATACAATATATGGTTGACATAGTAGGTTGAAAAGATTTAAATTGATTACCATTATCAAAGCATTTAGAGTTTCAAATATGAACATCAACATCTTAACATTAGGTCCAATTTAGAGATGGATGCAACATGTATTATAAAGCAATTTTTTCAAAGAAAGTAATTTTTTTTAGAAATTGTTTGTGGTAGAATATATATTAACAAGAAGACTTTTGAGTTGATTATTGTTATTAGTAATTTAATTTTGTAATAATTTTTTTTATTGTTGGATTTGGATGATATAAAAATTTGGAATTTACATAATCAGAAATTGATGGAATTTTGGATAATCTAGATTTATTTAAAAATGACAAAATCTTTAGGGGTGTTATTTCATCATGCACAAAACTTGGAACGTGGTGGGATTTTTCTCATGCCTAAAATTTATGTCGGTTCTTATTAGATTTGTGATCATTAGCTCTAATTTAGAGATGGATGCAACATGTATTATAAAGCAACTTTTTCAAAGAAAGTAATTTTTTTTAGAAATTGTTTGTGGCAAAATACATATTAACACATTTGTAAGAAGACTTTTGAGTTGATTATTGTTATCAGTAATTCAATTTTGTAATAAATTTTTTTATTGTTGGATTTGGATGATACAAAAATTTGGAATTTACATAATCAGAAATTGATTGAATTTTGGATAATCTAGATTTATTTAAAAATGACAAAATCTTTAGGGGTGTTATTTCATCATGCACAAAACTTAGAACGTGGTGGAATTTTGCTCATGCCTAAAATTTATGTCGGTTCTTATTAGATTTGTGATCATTAGCTCCAATTTAGAGATGGATGCAACATGTATTATAAAGCAACTTTTTCAAAGAAAGTAATTTTTTTTAGAAATTGTTTGTGGCAAAATACATATTAACACATTTGTAAGAAGACTTTTGAGTTGATTATTGTTATCAATAATTCAATTTTGTAATAAAATTTTTTATTGTTGGATTTGGATGATATAAAAATTTGGAATTTACATAATCAGAAATTGATTGAATTTTGGATAATCTTGATTTATTTTAAAATGATAAAATCTTTAGGGGTGTTATTTCATCATGCACAAAACTTAGATCGTGGTGGAATTTTGCTCATGCCTAAAATTTATGTCGGTTCTTATTAGATTTGTGATTGGAGAGAGGGTCATTTTACTACAAGATTAGCTTGCTCCTTATCAAAATACTTCAAGTAGAAAGATAAGTTATTGGAATCTAGGAAGTGGTATAATGTATATGGTTCACATGGCGAGTTAAAAGTGACTTCTTAAAAGAGAACAACTTTAATAAATTGGCATAGCCATAATATTACAAATTAATGTATTTGTAAGACATCATCTTAACACTCTCGTCAATCTAAGAAGTGTTACAATGTATATGGTTGGTGAAACGAGTTAAAAGTGACATTTAAAAAAAAAAGCAATTTCAAAAAATTGTCAATTATAACGCAACTTCAAGAAATTATCCATTATAATTTTATGAAGTAACATACCTGTAAGATAACCTATGAGTTGATTACCATTATCAAAGCATTTAATGATTAAGTAAAACCATAATAGATTAGTTCAGTGTAGCCAAATCACTACATCTTTTATGGATTTTTGTCTCAATGTTTTGAGCCTCATGTTGGGATCATCATCAATGGAAGAAGATTCTCATATTTTGGTTAGAGAAAATACATCTTTTTTTATCAATTTGGAAGGATATGTGCTATCATGTAGTGTTTCTCATTGAATCATCATTCTCAAGATTGTTCTTTCAAAGGGGTATTATTAAACACCAACTATCACTTATTTTTAAGCCTTCATTCATGTTCAAATTATTTGAACCCGTCTCTATTTCTATAGATCTCTATATCATTATCTTCACGTAATGATCTGTTTTGCAATCCCTATGGTATTTCCCATACAAATATGGTGATTTGAATTATGCTCACGCATATATTTTAGATTGGTTGTGCATAATGTCAACACAATGTTCTTTTAGTCTGACTTAAACTAAGTAGCCCATTTTTCATATCTTTTTCCATAGGAGTAGGGAATAAGATAGATTCCCTTGTGTTTATTTCAATTTGTAAGGTTTTTGTCAAATTCCAATATTTTCAAATGAAATTTGACAATACGAAAATTACCCTATACTTTTCTTCTTCACAATTATAGTTATTATGTTCATTGTTCCCTTGTTGTAAGGCATTATTCCATGTTATCACCTGTAGGATCCCCTTCGAGCTTTTTGAATCACTTTTCTAATATGTCACTCACTATAACCATTTATTTTAGATATAATAGTCATATGCTCCATTTCTTACTTCAAGCGATTTTCATTTGTGATCTTGAAATTACGCATCACCAAAATATTTATTAAGTCGATTTTTCATGTTGGATAATGGTGTAAGTCCATATGCATTTTCTTTGTATAGACATGGAGTGCCAAAGATCTATCATTTCTTTTATGTGATGTGAACATCCCAAAAAAAATCTATAAATCATTACATAAAGAGAAGGATATGAGAAAGCTATAAAAGAAGGATCCCAATAAAAAATGAACAAAGATGAAGGCTTAGAAAAGAGCAATAGTTGGTGTTTAGTAATGCGCCTTCTAAAGAATAGTGTCGAGAATGATGAGTCAACAACAAACACTACTACATGATAGCGTAAATCCTTTTCATACAAAGTCAACACAATAAAGTGATAAAAAAAGATGCCAGGCAAAAGGAATTAAACACTACTTCTTCAAAAAGAGAGTAACTTTGATAAATTGTCAAATTAATAATTAGTCCCTGTCGTAGACATAGAGGGACTCTAGTGATCGATAAATCGTTGACTTCATATTAGTATGTCCTTTGACCACAAATATTTCCATATTATCTATTGTTGGAACCAGGGAATTGAAAACATCGATTTTTATATTAAAAAAAGTACCATCTTTGTCATGATCTGATTGGACAAGGGATTGGAGGTCTTATTGGTGGCTTCATTATTCCCAATGTTTTATATGTTGGCATATCCAAAGTATTTGATCGTATATGGTCTTTTTGAATCATATATATGCATTCGTCGAAGGTGGATAAATGCTAGCATTAATTCGAATGTTTGGTTTAGCATTTTGTGCTAGGTAAATTTATGGCAATGTTTGATATGGTGGCATATCCAAAGTTTTCCCTTCCAATACATTCTCTGGTGTTCGAACTATTGTTACTAAAAATATAAAAAAAATTTAGGGATACGTCAGAGACCTGGCACATTGAATTTTTTTCTTAAATGTTTACAATGTATTTCAAACAGACTTAAATGTTTACCTAACAGGCTTGGTAGTGTTGAATGGTTACTTAACAGGCTTGTTACAAGACATTTTCTTCTGTTTTTAAAATTTATATGCTCCAACGACATTGCTGGTTCAGTGGTCCATGCTTGTTTTTTGCATGGCATTGATTTCTTATTTGCATGTTGTTGTTGTTCTTGCTTGCCTGTTCGTGTTGTTGCAGTTTGAACATTTGGGTTTCTGCAATCGTGCTTGGAACAACATCGTTCCCGGGGGACTTGTTGTTGCTTGCTTCTTTATTCACTGTATGTTGTTTATTGTTGGTTGATTCGACTTTGCAAGGTTGCGGTCTTGCACCTACACTTGGGCCTTTTGGTGATTCTTAGCTAGGTTCTTATTTGGTGCTTGTTCTTGTTTGCCCAGGGTTTGCAATGTTGGGATGATGCATCTGCGGTTGGATCTCTGCTTACATTTATTTGCAGTGTAGTTTGCACAGAATACTATTAAGTTAAAATAACAGACTAAAGAATTGCAGGCGATGTAAATTGCATCTCTTACACGTTGAAGTAGAGTTTGTCGGCCTCAAAATATATTTCATGGTTATATTTTGTCATCCTCAAAATATATTTCATGGTTATATTTTGTCGGCCTCAAAATATATTTCATAGTTATGAGAGTGACTTTTGCTGTGTGGGAGATATACTTGTTCTCTCCCTTTTACTCTCCTGTTGTAAACTGTGTTTGACTCTATAGTTTCTCGTGTTTCTGTGGTCATTGTGAGCGATCGCCATTCGGTTGCATAGTTAGCCAGTTTTATGGACGCGGCTTCGTGAATAGGTTCTATCGAACTATAAGAGGTCATGTTCGGTGTACACATTAGCTTTCCCGAATTAGTTTTCTTTAAAAGAAGGCCTCCTCGATAGAAGAGAATGCAATTGATGAAATTATAGGTTTCCTGGACAACATTAGTTAATGATCGTGGGTTCTCAGGGTGGCGGGATGAATATTGGGCTTCTGTTGTTCCGTGCCCTAAAAATACCATGGAGAGTTCCACAATCATTCTGATCGACCGTCGTTCGGTTGCATACTTAGCCAGTTTTATGGACGCGACTTTGCGGACAGGTTGTATCAAACTATGACAGGTCGTGTTCGGTGTATACATTAGCATTCCCGAATTAGTTTTCTTTAAAAGAAGGGCTCCTGGACAAAAGAGATTGAAATTTACCAAATTATAGGTTTCCTGGAGAGCATAAATTAAACATAGGAAATATGTAATTTTATAAAGTAGATATATAAAGCATGCATGGAGCTCTCATCCCATACTTCGCCAGTTTTTGCATTGCGGGTTCTCGGGGTAGCTGGCTGAAAATTGACAATCGGACTTGCAGACTATTTGAATTTGAAGGGCCTCATGTCCAAAAAATTTAGCATTCTCGAAATAGTTTACGTACGTTTTACATACAGTTGTGGACAAAAAAAAATAAAAAAATAGTAAGCATTTTTTGGATTGTGAGTTCTGAGGATGGCGGGCTCTAAAATTTATTTTATTGTTCTGTGTCCTACAAATAGCATGGAGAGTTCCGCGATATACAAATTGAGAATCGGACTTGCGGACTATTTGAATTTCAAGGGCTCATGTGCAAAAAAACTAGCATTGTCGAATTACTTTTCTTTAGGTACGTTTTACATACGCTCCTGCACAAAAACAAAAAAATAGTAGTAACGTCTGTTACATAGGGCTCCATCTCCGTTACCTTCAATGCTTCCCAATACACATTAAATATGCTTTCAAAAGTCAGAACCGACCAGACAGGTTCGAAAAGATGGGCTTTAATAACTAGAAAGCTCGAGGACATCTCCCATTAAAATGAATAGACAGGCGAATATTATGGGATATGGTAATTTCTTTTTGCTTGCATTTTGAATTTGCGATTCTTTTTTTTTTGGCTTGTGCAGTTTTAGTTTTCTTAAAAGCTTCAACATAGTTCCCGAACGTGTCACCCGCATAGGCCTTGACGTCATGTCCCTCTTTAATATTGTGCATTTCGAAAAGATGGGCTTTAATAACTAGAAAGCTCGAGGACATCTCCCATTAAAATGAATACACATGTGAATATTATGGGATCTGGTAATTTCTTTTTGCCTGCATTTTGAATTTGTGAAAATACTTTTTTGTTTTTTGTTTTTTTTGCATTGTGCAGTTATAGTTTTCTTAAAAGCTTTAGCATAGTTCACGAACGTGTCACCCACAGAGGCCTTGACGTCATGTCCCTCTTTAATATTGTGCATATCTTAGATATCAGATTTGAGAATCTGCTCGGATATGGGGATTTTAATACGTGCTCGTAGTCACTATTCAACATACATATTCGAAAAGATTGGCATTAATAAGCGAAAATATCGAGAACATCTGTCATTAAAACGAATCAACACAAAATCTACGGAAGATCATCCAGCGTTGCTTTTAAATACTTATTGCCATTTCTCTCTATCATCAAAGAGTTGCGCTTTAGGGTGCCTTCGTTCTAATGTTCCCGGTCATGGACATGTAAGACAACTTAGAGATGCGATTGAGGGGCAGATGAAAGAAGAGAGATTGGTTTTATGTGATGTGAGATTTGAGTAAAAGAAAAACTCTGTTATACAAGAGAAACTCAGAGAGGACGAAAAAAAAGAACAAGTATGTTCTGGTTGGTGTTCTCCTTGTATTCGATGCTTTGGTTGGTTGAAAAGGCTTCCTGGAGATTTGTTTGTTGAACTTCTTTGTTTTCTTGCTGGGAATTGTAATGGATTTTGAGGTCACGTGCAAAATAGTTCTTTGTTTAAGTATATAGCTTCTTCCAACAACACAGATTTGGCAAGTGTATGGAATTGTATAGATCGCAGAAGAATTTGTCTTCCTCGGGGGCAACGCATTCACAGTCGCTTGCAAAATGGCCTGTCATGTTCATAAATGACGCGAAATATTACTCCATTTGCGACTGTAACCAGGGGTGGGTAACATAAACTGTATGGGTGGATAAACGACATATTATCACTACAAAAGTTTCTATTTCATAGTTTGATGAGCTGCATGTGGGTCTGGTAGCCGGCTTGACAGAAAGGCATGTTATTTGTCAAAGTTTGTTCGGTTTCCTCTGGATGTAGTTGCAGACTCCACATATTTGGCGTCACCTCCGAACATACCAGACCTTTTTGTGGGCCGCCATACCTCCATCGCTATGAGGAAAGATATATTGTTATGCCATCTGCAACATTTGATACACTTTCCACACCTGTGCTGGTGCATTCTGCAGCATTTGATGCACTTGCAGCATTTGATGCACTTGCCACACCTCTGCTGCCCGAAGAAGTTATGTGCCTTAACAGATTTGCATTTTGCATCTGGGTTGAACGTTTCTTCCAATTTACTGTAATAAAGCAAAGAAGTTCCACATACAAATACTCAGGCAAGCTTCTCAACCAAACAAATGATCGAATACATGGAGAATACCAATGAGAGGAAAATTAATACTTGACAAAGAATGGAATGTTGAATAAGCAGCTATTGCAAGCAGGCCATATCTGGAAGAGACAAGGTATTCAAAAAACTGGCATAGATGTACTTGGCAGCACCGATTAAGTACAAAACCCAAAATAGATATTCAACTCGTTTTTTACGAATAAAGAGTTTGAACGTCAAGAAAACTGTGAAGAAGCTTCATCAATGTACATATTTTTTATTGGTCGACGACAGGTGAAATCGCATTCGTTGTCGCAAATAACCTCAGCTGTATTTTGTAACCCATCTTATTTGAATATAGAATAATTTCGGTTTATTTTTTAATAATATTTTCCAATTTCTGGTATTTGTTTTAATTGTATTTTGTACCTTCTTCCCCTGTGTCATTAAACATGAAGGACAAGCTTTTGTTTCTGCTACCCACTACTTCAATCTAAATAAAACCTGCTCTGTTCTTTCTTTACATTTTACATTTAAGAATAATTTTTCATAGGCCATACTTATGTGGCGTCGTCCCTGTATTTAAAGAAAGAAATTGGAGGACCCATCCTGCTTTCATTCTTCGGGTTCCGTAAATAGAATGAATTAATGAGTTGCAACAAGGTGACTGAAATGTTGACGCAATGTTCCTGTGGAGTATGGTGGATATATTGCAACTTCTTCTATTTGATAATATCCTTGCATATATACTAATATCAGTACTATTGGAATAAATACAAAAAACTTCCTCTTCGGCAAAGCTTAGGCAATTATGTTTGAGTTTGCGGTATTAAACAACTATGTCCTCTATTCCGTCGTATACATCTTGCAACCTAAGAACTTCCGTAGTCTGCAATTTATGCTTTGATTACTTAAGTCACACCAAATTTTGATTCCATTAATATATATTAGTATGAATACTATTTAGATAAATATGAAAACTTTCTCCATTGATAGATACTAGTTAGAATACTATTGAAATAGATATCAAAACTTTGTCTTGGCCAATACTTAGCCAGTTATCTGGGCACCAGGCCCCAGGTTCGCGGTACCCAGTAGCTATGTCCCCTGTTTCGTCATATACATGTTGCAGCTAAAGAACTTCAGTGATCTGCAGTTAATGATTTTACTAGTGAGAACCCAACAGACATTCGAAAACATTGCCATTAATAAATGGAAAAAAAGGGTTTTTTTGACTGTCAGATACTTTTCTTCATCTCCATTTGTATCTTCAAATGATGAATCCGACCGACCGCTGTACCTTTCCATAGCTAGGCAATTTTATGGACGCGGTTGCCGGATCGGCTATATACTTAGTACCGTTTCTATGGTATCCGGTTCCAGACTTGGCGGGCTGACATGTCTTCATCTCGATCTATATACTCACATGACGGATCCGACTGATCGCTGTTCCTTTCCATACTTAGCCAATTTTATGCCCGCCACCGCGGGGCCAGCGGTTGCGAACCCAGCTGCTTATCGTTCTGGTATATACATGTTAAACTCAAAACATCCATGATCTACAATTCCACCGTGAGTTCCTCATATAAATTAACTTTGTTCAAAGTATCTATTGTTGCTTTCCATCCCCAACAACTTCGTGTCTTTCTTGATATACATCAACAATGCTCTTACTAGTGACAAGTGGACACAGTGGTACGAAAGACACTTCTGTGATCTGCAATTTATGCCTTAACTGGTGAGAACTCAGCAGGTATTCAAAAGCATTTGCATTAATAATCAAACACTAGATGTTTTTTGCGAGATGCTTAGTTCTTTTTCCCTTCTCTTCTTCCCGTGTATTATCTACAATTCCACTGCGAACTCCTCCGTCCTTTTTCCCTTATTTTCTTCCCATGTATTATGGGACTATAAAATATGGATCTGATATTTTATAGAGCATGTATGAATTCTGCATTCCATACCTAGCAACATTTTGGATTGCGGGTTCTCGGGCGGGCGGGCTCAAAATTGGGCCTCCATTGTTTCATGGCCTACAAATAGCACCCAGAGTTTCGCCATATACAAATTGACAAGCGAACCTGCGGACTGGCTGACTCAACATTGCACTTCTATTGTTCCATGTCCTCCAAACAACGCTCCCACTTCCGCAAAATAGAAATTGACACACCGAAGGCAGGACTGGTGGGGTAGAGATTGCCATTGTTTACGGATGCGAATCCCTATGAAGTATCTAACAGTATCTAAAAATTTAATTTGAATACTAAATTAGCTCTTAGTAGTGAGAACTGGACATAGAGGTACAAAATAGTTGGGATTGCACTCTCTCCAATATACAAATTGACTACTGGATTCCGACATCGTCCACTCTTCCATGTTACAGGTTATGGATTCAAATGTTCAGAGCGATACAATTAGAAGGTTCGGGCCTCGCCTCCTCTGCAAACACCTTCTCAACCTGTTTTGGATCCTCCTGTTGCCGGGTTCACGAAATATGCAACTCCAGTGTTGGCGGGTTGACATATCTTTATCTCCATCTATATAATCAGACGACGAATCCGACTGACCGCTGTTGCTTTCGATACTTGGCCAATTTTATGTCCACGGTTGCCAGGTTGCCACCAATTTCATCTCCATCTATATCCTCGCATGGAGAATTGGACCGCCCGCTGTTCCTTTTCATACTTGGTGAATTTTATGCCCACGGTTGCCGAGTTGGCGCAGTTGAACTCTGTTTCTTTTTGTTCCGTTATATACATCTTCCTCTCAAAATTTCCGTGATCTACAATTCGACTGTTAACTACTCTGTCCTTTTTCCCTTTTTTTCTTCCCCTGTATTATGGTACTATAAATTATGGACATGATATCTTAGAGCATGTACGATTTCCACATTCCATATCTAGCGACATTTTTTATCACTGGTTCTCGGGCGGGTGGGCTCAAAATTGGGCCTCCATTGTTGCGTGTGTTACAAATAGCACCCACCATTCCACGATATACAAATTGACAAGCGGACCTACGCACTGGCTGACTCAACATTGCACTTCTATTGTTCTGTGTCCTCCAAACAGGGCTTCCAGTTTCGCGATATACAAATTCACACACAGAATGCAGGGCTGGCGAGGTGGAGATTTCCATTGTTTACGAATGCTAATCCCTATGAAGTATCTAACATAATCTAAAAAATTATTTTCAATACTAAATTAGCTCTTAGTAGTGACAAATGGACACAGAGGTACGAAACAGGTGGCATCGCACCCTGTGCAATATACAAATTGACTACCTATTTTGTACCTGTTTTTTTTTCCTGCCTGCGACCTCCGTACTTTCTTACTGTGCAATTATAGACCTTTCATGCTAATAGTTGACCATGCAAGAGTCGTCAACATTGTCATTAATGGGCGAAACGCTCGAGGAGATCTCCCATTATTATGCATTAAACCAAGATGTGCGGAGAGTTATTTTGTCCCTTCCGATTGTTCATCTCGAACACGCGTCATCGTGTTGGGCCGCTCAAGAAATCTACAATTCTTAATCGCTCATTGCGATATCCGCCATGTTCACAATTCTATGTATGCAATTACTAGTGTTTAATGTTAACAACGGATCATGCAACAACCGCCCAAATTGTCATTAATCAATGAAAGTCTCGAGGACATCTCCCATTGACACGCTTTGGACCAAAATTTGCACAGGGTTATATTATCCCTTCCAACTTTTCATTTCATTCATTGTCTGGAACAAACAAATGTTCTTGTAGACTTATGGCAGTAGGTCGACAACAGTTTTGTGGAGATACATTAAATATGCTCGCACAGGAGGACCAGAACTTCTAGTGGTCCAGGGCATACTTTTACTATTCATCCCATTCCGCCCAAAACGAAGTGATTTGGACCTATGGAATCGCTCGTGCAGGCTGTGTCCCTGAGGTTTTTGACTGTAAGGAGGTGGTCTCTTGGTGCATTGAAAAATATATTCCAGGCCAAAGATTTATTCCATTGCGAGACCATTCTCCCATTTCTTTGTCACCTCAGGTCTTTCACAAGATGTTAAAGTTACCGAAGCCAACATTGACGTTCAAAGGACAAGACTGCAAGCAGTTTCTAGAAAAACATCATAACGGGTTGGACATCTTAGCCGACTTCCTCGAAGACCTGACAACAGTTCCTGAAGATATCACAAGGTTGCAGGTAAGTTCCTTTAGAAATCCATTCTGGGAAATTGCTTGGTTGTTTACAAGAATAACGGGACAAGTATCCATAACAAGCATTTCCCATATAATTATTTATATTTTATATTTCACAGTCAAGGAACAATACATTTTCGATTGGGGGAAGCTAATTTCCATTGAGCTCTGTTCCCAGTTGTCACGATTCAAAGAATCGAATAAATTTTATATGTCATCCTACTTGATTTTCACAATTGTGTATTGCTGCCCGTTTCCAAAACTTTCTCTTTCCAATAAAATAGACCGTGGATTCGACCTAGTAACATTCTGGCACAAGGCCCTGTGGAGGCACAAGGCCTCCCATTATTTTTATGAAGTTTTTAATGGCTTTCTCTTAGTTTTCAAAGATTTATTGTTAGACAAGGATGCTCCACATATGTTTGGCCAGACAACCAAGTTTTTGAACAGGAAGGGCACACTTGAGCAAGAGGAAAATCACAGTTTCCTCATGGTCTTTGGCTCTAAGGAAAATCCTACCTTCCTTCCATGCCACATCACAAAAAATATGCTTGTTGCAGAAATAGCAAGGCAATACAACCACTGGTTGCATTTTTTCCATGACAAGATAAAAAAACAGTTAATTCCTCTGCCCTGGAAAGTCGGAGACTTCGTGTGAAGAAACATCAACAAGATTGAGGAGTTTGCCACCCATTTCAAGAAATTGAACCTAACGTACGTTGAAAGGCTAAAATGATTTGAACCTAATGGCATTTTTCGAGAACATTTGCTGGTTGTTGGCTTTAACACCTCTTTTATCCATAGACACATGGCCCAAGACAGGGATAGTGTCGAGAACAATCCTGCTTGTGTTGATTGCGACGTAGAGACATTGCAAAGCATGATTGAATTGTACAGACAACATGGAAAAGTATCCGGTGAGAAGAGTATCTTGTCACCCGCCAGCACTCCCAAGAGCATGACATCACGGAGCATCGCTTCGACGATCCACCCCAGTAAGAAAGCAACCTAGAAATCTTCGAACAAAGGAGGAGATAAAAACCCTACTCGCATAAATATTGATAGTTCTCACAAAATTCCACCGATGAAGAAGAGAAAAAACAATGCAGGGCAGGTGGAGGAACTCCAAAATTGAAAGTGGAAAACTGCAACTTGAAATTGAAGCTGAGCACATGATGAAATTGGATCATCTGCGGTGGAAATATCTGAGACCGACTTTTTTGACATAGATGAATCCTTCGTAATCCAGAGCGCTATTTTTGACAACCAATCTAAAAGTATGGTCATTGAAAAGAGAGATGTAACAAACATGAAAGGCAAATCTCGCACAGAGATTAACTTTAGCAAAATGTCACCGTCCCAAATCTGCTCATTTAACTAGGTAACCGATGAAATTCTTCGTGATTCCATTGGAGGAATTGAGATGGAAAATGCCAATATGAAACATCGCCTCAACGAATTTGAGCAGGCTTTCATTGCAACCCCAGAATTTGCCAGTCCTTTGGAAAAAATCGTGCCTGCTACCACTGCATCGAAGATGAAAGTATCCTCTACACTCCTTGCATGCTCTAGAGCCCTTGTAGAGAATAACATCAACAAAAAAATGCAGCTAGTTACTGAAGCCTGGGAAACATCGCAAAATTTAGTTTCCTTTGGAAAGAAGGCCAATGATTTGCTGCAACATTTGGAGGCGAATTTAAAAAATGAACAACTTTTCTATCATTAGGTACTGGCCACTTTTGCCGATTATGTCGTCAACACATCGAAACTGAAAAGAAGACAGGAGAAACTCCCCTCCCCAAAGCGCACCACAAAAGTAAAAGCATGCTGGCAAAAGAAAGTTGACAACCTGGAGCTCATTGTCAAATCATGTAAACAAGACATATCAGAAAAGGAACATTTATTCACAAGCCTACTCCAAATGGACTTAGCTGGAACTACCAACGACGTTCAAAATCGTAACTTAATTCTCAAATCCTTGTCAATCACCAAAGAAGCCTTCGAGGAACAAGTTGATATTTTAAAGGGGTTGTCTTTTGAAAAGTTTTACAACATACTTGAACATCGTCAAGATGAGCACGAGCGCTGGGTACTGGACTATTCCTCACACAATGAAGAAATTGAACAGAGTCTGCATAGTATTTCAATGGATCTAAGGAAATTAGAAAACGACCTTTATGACATAGAAATCCAGGAAGAAATCAACACGACCCCCATGAAAAGCTACATCGAAGGATGGTTCCAACAGAGAATGGACAACCTCATCCAGGAAGGGCTACAACCGGTCAACATGACTCCATTGACCATGGACGACAGCAATAAAAACGCATCGGCTTCATAGTAAGTCTATACTGGCATCTTGTTTTCTTTATCAATCCAGTTTAACTCTATGCTGTCATCTTCTTTTCTTTATCAATCCACTTATGACCTCTTTATATAGAAAACTGTAACCAAAGACTCGTAACTTCCAATTTCCTCTTTTCAGGTCTTCCACTCTACCATTGTGCACTTCTTGTACTTATTTCATTTTATGGTCCACGGGTCCCCCAATCCCAGTCTATATGACAAACACATTTAAATTTCCAGAAACATGTAACAAACATTATTAATTTTTGATAAATTCCAAAGAAAATTGATTCGACAATGCCTTTATTGTATACTAAATTTTGGATTTCCAGGAACCTTTCTTGTTTGTTCCAAAGAACTAATTCAGATATGCTACATTTCTTCTGTCCTCTTGTATGCTAATTTTTTTTGTCTTGAACCACGTTCTTGCTATTCTATTGTATGCTTTTAAATGTTCATGTATTTTCCAGAGATATGTAACAATCATTATTTATTTTATAATAAGTTTCTATAGTTCGCAAGTCCGCTTGTCAATTTGTATATCGCGGAACTCTTGCTGCTATTTRTAGGGCACGGAACAACAGAGGCMCATTTTTGAGCCCGAGAACCCKYGATCCAAAAACTKCCYAAGTATGGAATGAGGGCTCTGTGCATGMTCTATAAAACGTGTGCAAAGAAAACTAATTCGRCAATGCTATATTTTTTTTGTSCAAGAAAAGCCTTAGTTTTAAAGCAAACTAATTCGAGAATGCTAATWTTTTTTTGTGTTTTTCTCCACGAACCTATGTAACAGACGTTATTACTATTCTATCATATGCTTTTAAATGTTCATGTCATTTCCAGAGATAYGTAACARACATTATTAATTTTTGGTAAATTTCTATAGTCCGCAACTCCGCRTTTGATTTTGTATATCRCGRAAYTGTYGGTCCTATTTGTAGCGCAYGRAAGATCTGAGTCCCAATTTTAAGCCCGCCAGCCCGAGAACCCGCGATCCAAAAACTGGCTAAGTATGCAATGAGGGCTCCGTGCATGCTCTATAAAATCTCATCTCCATATTTTATAAAATACAAATTTCCTATGTATAGAACTAAATATCTACTTTATAAAAGTACATATTTCGTATGTACTTTTATATATTTCTCTTAAATTTCTATAGTCCGCAACTTCGCTTCTCAATTTGTGTATCGTAGAATTTTCGGTGCTATTCGTAGGGCATGGAACATTAGAGGTCCAATTTTGACCCACCAGCCCGGGTCCAGGAACCTATAATTTCATAAATTTCAATTTCTTTTGTGTCCAAGAGTCCTTGTTTTAAAGATAACTAATTTGGTAATGCTATTTTTTTTTGTGTCCAACAACCTTTCAAATGTTGATAATTTTTTATATTTTTTCAGGAAGAACTAATTCGGGAATACTATGTTCTGCATGCAAACCACATATATTTCAACTTTCTAGCCACGTCTCTGTACTAGGTCACATTTACTCCCATCGCAACCTGGTAGGGACTTCGTTGCCATGCAACACTTGTTATTATAGAGTAATGTATTTGTAAATAGAAATGTGACTTAATTATATTTTTTTTATAGCATTTAATGCTTCAAATACAAAAGCTAAGAGATTAGTTGAACAACTTTGGGAAATTGTCAAATTCATAATTATTACATATTAATGTATTTGTAAAGAGACCTATGACTTAATTACCATTTTTTTAGCATTTAATGTTTCAAATAGAAAATAAGACATTAGTTGTTTGAGTTGATTTTAACATTTTCAACATGTTGATGTCATTAGCCCATTTATAACATACACAAATGTGCATGTGTATACAAATAGTTGTGGGTCAGCAACAAAGTATCTACCATGTTAATTGCATGCATGATATTTGATGCCTATGAGAAATTGACAATATTTTATAAATGCTTTCATATCTATCAGTGAGCTTAACATTGTGAGTTCTTGCAAAATAGTTGCAGAGGGACAATTATGAATAATAAGAACTTTAAGAGAAAAGTAAATTTTATGATCATTGTTATATGAATAGTAATTGGTCAAAACAAGAGTTCTAAAACAACCTCCTCAAACATTCTCATTCAATTGTTAATGGATTTGCAAAGACATGTGATATACATCAGAGCATGCTAACAAAAATGACGAGAATGAAAGTGGTATTGATATCACACATCTAAAAAGCACTTTGTGCATTTTTAAAATGGAGGACTTGCAAAAACTAGTTTTTGATTACAAGGCTATGGATAATGTGATTGAATGGAGGACTATGTGCAAGTAAGCAACAATAGACAATGGTGGTTCAAAGTCAAATATTAATTCTTATTATGAGTATAATATTTATTAAGGCTAGAAAATATTCGTTAGAATAGGTTGCAATGTTTTCTAATGATCACATTTGTTGATGTACTTAGTGCCTTTATGATGACAATTGTAGCACATAAAACCATCATTTGTATGCATTTTTGTACATGTAATTAGCATCATTAGATTCATTTAAGGTCCTTTACTAGGGCATTTATGTTGATCTTGTTATTTGATTTAGGTGCATTTGTGACTTGGTAGGTGAGTTTTTTTTATCCCATGTTCATTATGTAAAGTAGTTTTCTCATTGTTGGGATCTATGTATTGAGAAAGTCTTGAGGTCATTAGCTAGAGCCATATAAAAGAGAATATTGTTTATCATTTATTGAATGTGTAGGGGAAGCATCCACTATTAATAATTTGATAGATTATTCATGGTAATGAATGAATAATGACATCTATACTTAGTATATTTTCCTTGAGAGAAGACCACTTCACATAGTGAATGTGGGATAATAAAATAACTCACCTACTAAGACACTTCATCAATGACCTGTATTAAGTAAAAAGGAGTGGCATAAATGCTCCACTTAAAAATTCCAATTAAGTCTAATGATGCCACATTACATGTATATAAATGCTTGATAAATGATGTCTTTATTTGCCACAACTGTAATCATGATGGCATTAAGTAAGTTAACTCCCAAACCTACGTTCAAAGATATTCAAGTCCCTAAACAAAGTGCAACCTAGGGGCACTTAAGGAGGTCTCCCACTATCACAACGTCAACTCTTCCTCTCACATCAGGTTGGCTCTCCTCCAACTCAAGGGGGAAAACCCTAGAGAATATATTTATGGTATTCTTTAACTCTTCCTCTCATATTAGACTAGATCTCCTCCATCTTAAGGAGGGAAACCCTAAAAAATATATTTATGATATTCTTTAGTATTTAAGAGATGGTGGATTTCCAAGACTAGTGCCTAACCAATTGGGCGATGGAGTCTAGATCAACAAGTAAGAGGGTTTGAACAATATGGAAGGAAGTGCATTTAGGCCATTATAAACATGCTCTAACTAACCACTTGGATTTAGTTCAATATGTATAAAATTAAAGAAGGGCCCTTCTAAAGATGTCCCTTACAACAAGTACAAATCAACCAAGTAATAATGTGCAACTATGAATAATTAAAGAACAACCACATATGAAACCATAAATGAAGTAGACAAGATTAAGAAGCCTTATATACATAATGAATAGCTGATAATACAACATTCTTCAAGTGTGATTTCACCCAAAGATCAAGAGGGCCTAAACGTGCCACAATAAATCTTCAACCACAGTTAGGGCAACCCTCAAAATAGAGTGAACAACCCTAACCAAGACATTATAATAGAAAATATCCTTCAATAAATACAATGATTATAGTAAGATGAGGGGAGGCTTTCACCTCAACACTAACATCCTTGTATTGGAGAAAAACTACCTTTCTACAAATATTATTTTGTCATATTTGTACTAGTAATTCCCAACCATCAAATAAACCTAAGGAAAGTAAAAGAAAGATGAAGAACCTCACATTGAAACGCCCCTTAACTTCTTCCTCCCAAAATATAGCCACTGAGGCTTGGAGGGGATCTCCCACATTTCCAACCATTCCTCTAGCAAATGAATCTCTCCTCTATTTATACCCTTCTTTGTCTCAAATTAGGGTTTCATCCATCCAAGGTTTTAAGGAGTGAAAATAATATTTCAATCCATGGAAAGTCTCCTCCTACATAGGGCACACCTCCCTAGAGAATTCTTATGCACTTTAGAGCCTTCTTTAGCCCTAGTGCACCACTTGGAGAGATCATAACCTTGGTGCTCCTCTTCTATAGTGCAAATAATATTCCATTATGTCTTGATTTAACTTATAGGTCCCTAGCCACATGTCATCTTGCTAATTCTTTTGAGTATAAATTTGTCTCCTTGTGAAATGGACTCTCCTCCATATATGTATTGCATGCTTTGAACCAAGTGTCCTTGCCCCAAATGTCTCGTAGGTGAAACATGCCTCCAAATATGTGGAATACATTTGGGTTAACTTGAATGCCCCTTAAAGCCACTTTATTGTAATTTTAATTCCCTTTTGCACAAAACATCCCACTTGCAAGGGGTAGATTCATAATCAAGCTGCCACAATCCTCCCTTATAGTGAAATGTTTGTCATCAAGTGATCTTATTTGACTAAAACAATGTTCCAAGCTAGGTAATTGCTCCATTGATTCTTTCCTTCATCGATTGTCATACCCTAGACCTCCTCTAAGCTAGGGTGTTTTCTATCCTTGATGATCTTAACTTCCTGTGTGTTAGGATATCCTATTCTAGGTTGTATTTGCCACCTTTACTCACCATAGATCGTTTTCTAGACATCTCCTAAAGTAGGTATTCCTATTATAGGGTTCCTTCCTCAAATGATGATAAAAATGGATTCAAACAACATGAATGATTGTAAGACTCAATACTCAAAAACAACATAGGTAATTAATGAAGGTAGAAAACAAGAAAAGACAAATGCACCAATAAAGAAAGTAAATGTAAACAAGAAAAATTAAAGACAGAAAAAGAAATAATTAAATGAAAAATAAAAATAAAAATAGGAGAGAAAGTTGGGGAATGGGAAATGAAAGGACAAGGATGCTTGACCTTCCCATTACCCCCATCTCTGCATATATCTCATTGTAATTGGATTCACAAAGGGATTTTTGTTGACCAATAGTCGAGGACATCATAGAGCCATGGGATACAATGTAACTTGAGATTTCTAAAATGAAAACTAAGAAACCATTCAAAGTTGGTTTTCGCATTTGGGTTTCCAGGGTAAAATTGTTGTGTTTACGACATGTTTGATCTTACTATTGTGTAAATTATGTGTGTGCATTATGTCGCTCTTCTTTATGTTCCATGTGTTATTCTGAGTGTGTAATGGCTATTGGATGGTATTGTTACTTCCAATTATGTTAAGGGAATGGATATGATGAATATCAAACTGTATTATTATTTTTTTTATTTTTTTATATGTCTGGAGGAATCAACAACTAGTTGGGCACGTGGTCGTGTTACACGTGGCCGTGTTATCCAACTGCTACCACTATAACCTCCAGGTGTGCCCACGAGGCCCCATACGCAGCACACATTGTAAGTCGGGGGGAGTTGAACTCGAAACCTCATGGAACTTCATTTTCACGACACTTGCCAATTGAGCTACCCCCTCGGGGGCATATCAAACTGTATTATTGATATTTATTAAAAAAATCATTTTTTGTTAATACTTGGGAAGAACAACAGTTAAATAACAAAGATTGTCAATTTGTGGATTATGTTAGATCAATGGTTGTGATAATTTTTTTGTTGCAAATTCTCAATATAGTTTTTATTTTCGGCCCTTAAATTTAGGAATTCATTGTTTGATGAGACAATTGTTGGTTGTTGGACAACCACACTCAACCAAGTTTTTGAACTAGAGGGCCACATGCACCCTTCCTTAACCAAATTTTCATTTTAGAAATTGGCTAGAGGTAATGGGAAATCGTACACAACAATTGGAAGAGGTTTGAGGGTCATATGTTGCACATTGAGATTCTTAGAGTCTGCACATAGTCTTTTCTAGCTCCCCAAGGTTGTACATAGCCTGGGTACATGGCCTTCATCTCCTCGAGGATGCATGAAGAGATGGTTGGGCATGTGAGTGTCTTGTTAGGCATTGGTATGGGCATTCAACAGTGAAAAGAGTGGTAACCTATGCCAAGGGAGTGTTCAAACCATAACCTTGTTGTAATTGTTATCCTTCCCTTCATTTTTGGTATCTTATTATTCAAATCTATGTGGGCATATGTTGGAGTAATGTGTTTGGCATTGTATGGTTTTGTCTTATTCTCAACTTCTTATGCAACCATCTAATTATTTGTTTGATTAAGTATTATTTCATATTTGTTATTTGAATGGCTTTACATTGAAGTGGATATTGGTTATAAGCATGGGAAATTGGAAGGAAGACACCTCACTTATAAATCCATATTTTGAGACTTGTGAAAGCATTGCATATGAAAATAATGTTTATGGCATTCCTATCATCTTGTGAAGACATTTTATACATATGAATATGAGCATTGTTGTGTAATATCATAAATGCAAATGAAGATTCATTGAGCCAAGTTATTTTGTCATCGAAACATTACATAGTAAGCCGACAACATTGTTCATAGTGAGTGGCAACAAGTCCAAAGTTTGTGCAATTATTATATGAAATCTCAAGGAGCCAGAGAAGGATAAATGGTATAACCATATCAAATAATTAGCCTTTTTCATATTTGCAATAGGGTTCTGATTATAATTTACATTAAAGTTGGAATTTCATTGAGTTGGTTCCATTGAGCCTATGTCTATAAACCTTATGCATAAGCAATTTTGGTGGTTGGTATTTAACCACAATAGAGTTCATCAATGGCTAGAACCATTGACTAGGTGGTCTTTCCCAAAGCATTGAACAATTGGGAGAGGTCTACAATTCCTCAATCAAGCCACTACAATCAGAACTAAATACACATAGAACCATGATGGTGTCTACAACTTGATCATCATGATATATCTAGTTCATTTTGATATCAACGTGCAAAGGAGTTGCACCGAAGATAGAGTTCTAAGTGATAAGTAATTACAGAGTCCTAGTTATTATTGGCATTGTCAACTAGTTGCTTGTGTGCAGGTTACACTAGAGAATAGGTCATCTCACAAATCCTGAATAATGTTGCAAAGTAGTTTGCACTCAAAACTGGTTGGTTTTGTGTATGTGAACCAAGAACATAAACCTTAGAGTCAGTTTGAAGATAGGGATATCTACATAAGATTGAGAACAAAGACTAAGATTTCAATTCCTCAAAGTATCCATGTTGGTGAAATAAGTGGGTTATAAGTATCTCATTTACATATCAATTGTGCTAGTGTGTTAGAATGGAATCTCTTAGTACCATGTGCTTCCAACAACCTATAATTGCTCTTGAACTCCAAGGGTCTTCTTTTGTGCTCGGTGAGAGATGAATGGCCTGTGAAATGTGAAATGAACCATGCATTTTCAAGTTAACAAAGTACATCAACAAATGCAACCATTGGATAAATAAATGCTCCACCAAAGGAACCCATTAAATATGATGATCCATATTCCATGTTTATAAATGCCCCATAAATGATGAATTTAAATACTACAACTACCATCATAATGGTATTAAGTACATCAACAAATATGAACAATGGACAAATAAATTCTCCACTAAAGGATCTCAATAAGTCTATTGTTGGTCCACTGCATGTGTATAATTGGAGTAAGCTAATCTTGTAGCAAAATGACCCTCTTTCCAACCACGAATATTATAAGAATCCAACATAAATTTCATGCATGATCATAATTCCACCATGATCCAAGTTTCATGTTTGGTGGAATGATGCCCCCGAGAGTTTTACACAATTTTGAATCAACTGAGATCATCGAAAATTAAATGAGAGTTATGGATCAATGGGAAGTTTGACTTCTTGTATCACCGGATTTTGGTAACCAAAGGGAAGTTTTATAATATATATATATATATATATATATGGCTTTAAATGCTATGATTGTCACATCAACAAATGTTGCCACTCAACAAATAAATTGTCTACTAGAGGAGCCCAATAAATGTAATGACATCTCATTACATGTACATAAATTCCCCACTAGTGTTGCTTTTAAATGTTTCAATTACCAACAAGATGACATTAGTAAATGTTGCTACTAGACAAATAAATGCTCCACTAAAAGATCCCAATAAGTTTAATGAATCCCCATTATATGTATATAAATGTCCCTTAAAAAAGTATTTAAATGCAATAACTACCATCATAATGGATTTAAGTACATCAACACATATGGTCATTAGACAACATTACAACCTATTACAATATTCCCTTGTAATGTTGAATAGGGGAACACGTATGAATTTGTAGGAAGATGGAATTACCTTAGCACTCATCCTCAATGATAACTTCATTAGTCCCCAATAAATTGTAAGATGGATGAATTTTTCCTTGGTCAAGGACTTGGTGAAGAGCAAGACAAATGCTTGAAATAAGTAATGTCATCATCAACAAGATATGGAATGTAGTGGGTAGTATATGTGTCCAAAACCGCTACCATGAGATTAAACTACAAGTAAATCCTCCTTATGTCAGATGGATCGCCAACATCAGAACTTACAATTTTAATGTGTACTCATAGGCCATTGATACTATACGTCCAATGAGGCCTCTGGCTTATTCTTGTCGCTCTTCCCAATAACTAATTTTATAGAATCTATAGGCTAATGGATGTCACTGTTAGAAAAACTGTCACAAGCACATCAACTCCAACTTAGACACATGGAACAACCTCTTGGTTATGTTCAAAATGACTCCAACCTTTTTTTCCACCTTAAGAAATATATCTATGGCCTTAAGCAAGCTCCTCAAGCTTGATATACTAAAATGAATAGCTTTCTTCTTGACACCAACTTTTCTATATATCATTCTGACCCCACTATATATACCGAGAAAGTAGGTAACCATCTCATAATACTTGTTCTTTATGTTGATGACCTTATTCTCACCAATAGTGACCCAAAACTTTCAAACCATGTGAAATCCAACCTTAAGAATAAATTAAAATTGATAGACTTAGGACATGTGCATTATTTCCTTGGCCTCCAAGTATTGCAAACCAAGAAAGGAATTTCCCTTTCCTAGTCTAGGTATGGATGCAACCTTCTTCACTGCTTTCACATGGAAGATTGTAAACCAACCCCTTCTCCCTTCCAGTCTAGATTCAAGCTTGTTGTTGCTTGTACTATACCTGAAGTAGATGCCATTTTCTACCGTGAATTAGTTGGTAGCCTTTTATATTTGACTCATATCTATCCTAATATTTTCTTTGTTGTTGGTCTTGTTTCTTGATATATGCAAACACCCCATGAGAGCCATTGGAAAGCAAAAAAAAGGATACTTCAATATATTCGGGGTATAGTTCAGTTTGGGATACATCATAGTTCCGGGGGGGATCCTTTACTAGTTGGTTTCACTGATTTTGATTAGGTTGACGACCCCAATGATTGAAAGTTTATTGTGGGTTATGTTTTCAGTCTTAGTTCTGGACCTATCTATTGGACTTGTAAGAAGCAATAATCTCTTGCTCTTTCTTTAACAAAAGCAAAGTATCTAGCAACAATTAATGCAAGTCAAGAATCCATGTGACTTCAACAAATCCTTTCAAAGTTTGGTTTCTAGTAGCAACATCCAACCACACTCTATTGTGACAATCAGAGTGTCATCAAGCTCACCAAAGATCCAGCTCAACATTAGCATAGAAAACACATTCAACCACACATGCACTTATCAAAAATCTTATTTAGGATCACATTCTCAAAGTGCTCTTTTGCCCTACATATGATCAAGTTGTATACACTTTCACAAAGTCTCTTATAGAAGAAGAGTTTTACAAAATTCAATCTATGTTAGGAGTTTACGAAGTTGTGATCAAGGAGGATAGGCTCTATTGCCTTCTTCGTTCTCTTATTGTATCACAATTCTAAATCCTCGTTCAATCCTATTTCAAGTTGTTATTAAGGGGGGATGTTAGGATATTTAGACACTAAGGAATTAATTAAGATCAACTAGGTTTAATGTTTCTTTAGGTAAAATGTGTTTCTTTAATGTGTTTCCTTAGTATGTGTTAGTATGATCGTCATTCACCATTGATTGATTGTGAGAAACTCATATGTAATTTATTTTTTCTTTTTGCATTAATATATTGCCTCAAGGGGCTGCATTGGTTCTGGTCATGGATTGTTTCCCTCTTTGAGGTTTTTAACCACATAATACACTAGTGTGTTGGTTTTTGATCTATTTGTGTGAGTGGTTGCTTAAGGTGTTCAATATGTGTGGAAATACCTTGTCTATTGAATAAAGTTTTCCATAATAAGTACTAAGTGTGATTGGCTATTGAACATCTCCAATAAACACAAGGGTCCCCAACTATTGGATCAAATACCATCCTTATCTCTTAAAGTTATATAAAATGTGATAAAGTAGCCCATTTTTTCCTTGTTCTTAAAAGATTCATTACAAATACCATACATATAGATAATACACTAATTTAACCTTATTCAAGCAATACATCTAATTTCACGAATGAAAATAAAATAATTTGAATAGTATTTTTAACATTCATATCATTAGTCCCATGAGAACGGGGGAAAAAAAATTAGGGTATGTAGGAAGGAGGGTGATAGCGGTGTAAGAATTGGCAAAGAGTACAATACAATGACAGAAAAAAAAATATTTGAGGTAAGAAGGAAGGGAGACAGGGCTCTCATTCAAGGAGGTCCTATCAATAGAATCTAGTATTCCAATGGAGATGGGGGAGTAGGAAAAGAGGGATTTTCCAATAGCAAATATACCTTAGGAAAATTAGAGGAAACTAACATTATAGGAGGTGAAACCAATAATAAAGAGTAGAGTGGTGTGATGTAGTCTAAGAACAAAGTAGGGGGATTCCTGGTGAAAGCAATAGTAAACCCAAAATATGAGGTCACATCTGCAAGAATTGGGGGTTACATCCAATACATGAATTACCATGCTATAATTGGCAAGTTTATGAAGATCTAGCCATTAGAGAACGCTTTAATTTGGTGGATCAAATCATGCTAGAAACTAAAGGGCCAAGTTGATCTGAAACTTGGTTCGAAGGGCTTCTTCATGGAAATATTTCCAAGTATT
>JZKD02S1770954.1:139740-173002 GCA_000966675.3 Picea glauca
AGCATCTATGGGATAAAGGAACAAAAACATGTAGGAGATGAAGAAATGACATATCAAATACTATAAGAGAATGGGGAGATTCACCATATTAAATCTAGATTTTAACTAAGGTATGCCACCTATTCTATGGATTCCTTCCAGGGGAATGTGGAAAGAAAGGAACATACATATTTTAAAGATAAAATAAGAGATGTGAAAAAAGTATGGAAATAAATAAAACGACACATTAAAGAATCAATACACTCCTCTAACTGGTCACATTGATATGAATCTTACCAAAATAAAATTCAACCCCCCCCCCAACTTCAGGCCTATTCACCAAAATTCTACTCTCCACCCTTGATTTCATCAAACTCAATTTCGATGGAGCATAAAAAAGATCTAGGAATAATAGGAGAAAGAGGGGTTTTTAAGAATCACTCATGAAAAATTCTCTAAATTTATGCAAAACTCCTAATGGTAGACTCAAACAACTTAGTAGAGCTAACAATTATGGAAAAAGGCTTACACATTGCCACAAAACAAGGGTATGAAAGGTTTATAGTCGAAGGTGATTCACTTATCTTAGTAAAAGCACTCAAGAAACTACTGAATGAAACCATAATTGATAAATTAACCAATAACTGGAGACCGCCCATGGGATGGGAAAACATTCTCCATGAGAACATAAGGATTTTGGAAATCATCCCTCTTCATGTCAAATTCAAGGAAACCAACCTCACTGATAGAATTGCCAATGAGGGTGTGATTCTAAAGGTTGCATGGTATTACCCACATAATCCATATAAAAAATAAATTGTCTTTACATAAAATTTTTAGACTTGTCCTACCTAGATAGGGTTGCAGTACGAAAAGGGAGTGATTTCAGAGGGTTTGAGAACCATGATGCCCATAAACCTTGTAGATAGATGGCGGTGTCAATTCATGAGTGTTGAGTTAATGCAAAGGACATGGGTTACAAGGAGGTTCTTGTCCCATGGTGGTATCAATCTGATGATGCCCTCATTACCAAACCTACACAATCATGCGAACAACTAGTGAATAAGGGAGAAAATTATGTTTTGGAAGGGAGGAGGATGTGAGGTTGCTCCAATTTCCATTCTTCTTCTTTGGTATTATTCCCTTGGTTTCTCCAATTCATGGGGAGGAAAGGAAGACAACACTCTAGAGCCATGGACAAATTGGTAAGAATTTGAAAACCTCCAAAAACCATGAAGGGGATTTGATTCAGATCCAGGCTCTACAAGGGTCTGAGAGATGAATCCCGTGGGTTAGAAACTTTACATTATGAATAAATGACTAACACTTAAACTATGGATGAGAAAGGAAAAATGATATTGCAAAATGAGGTTGTGGAGGGTGGCAAAGTTACCAGAAGAGGCAAACCCAAAATTTACAAAAATAGGCCCAAGAGGGATGCCATGGAGACATCTCATAGGTATCATAATATTTTTTCTAAAGTAGTTAAAGTTAAGGTTGATGAATTAGAGAAGAAAGCCAGGGAAAAACCCCAATTGAGGTAGTAAATTTGGAAGTGTTGTAATGGATGCCAGATATTGAGTTTTCAAGGAGTAGGGACACAAATATATTTAAAATGGTAGAAATCTATTAGTTAAACAAAACTCTAATTTCTCTATCCATAGAAAACAAGGACAACCAATGACACAAAGAAGTCATGAACAAGTTGGAATTTTTGGAGAAAAAATATGATGCTCTAATAAAAGCTCACTATGGGCTGAATGTGGCAATAATGGATGATGATTCAAAAGTCTAGCAGGAAAAAGCCTCTTAGTTGCCAAAGTCCCATCCATGCCACATTATGATAGACTCAGATTCATGGGAGGAGCACTAACTCAACTATCCAACCATGCAGTTTTTTTCTAGTTTTGTTATGAAGTCGGTATGCCATGGGGTTTCCTTGAAGCCCTTTTGTTTACGAGTTTCATGAAGTAATATAGTCATACTTTATAAGATAGCTCTTAATTTTTGGTCCAATTTGGTGTTAACTCTGTCAAACATTAGCAACAATGACAATTATGATTACGATGACATTTTGGTCTTCAATGTACATCTCTACTGGAAAAACTAAGACCTTCTCTCTTGAAGGAGAAATTTAGGTCTATAATGATGTAACTATTTATTTTGTATATTGATAGTGAATTAGAACCTAACTCACAAATAAATAAATAAATACATATAAATTTATATAATTAATACATCCCCCCAAAATTAGAAATATTAATTTAATATAATTCAAAAATTTATCTGATAGTTATGTCATTAAATATCACAAGGAGTATTCACACTTCACGAAAAATTCAAAAGAGCATTATCATCCCCACCTTAAATCAAGAAGGAATCAAATCACCATTAGAATTCATAATTCAATCACATATAACCATCAAACCCTATAATATAAAATCTTATCTATACATGTCTAAGACAATGTACATTATACCCCAATTGAATCCTATTGGATGCCATATCTCCTTCTTGATATGGTATGCCACTCATCTATCCAAGTCTCCATGTGAACCTCATCTCCTCAAATTTTCAAATGATCTATTTTTAATCATAGCAGAACATGCATATGCAATCGTGGCAAAGTCTAGTTATTCCTTCCTAATCTATCAACCCAAGATTATCATATATCATAGAATCTTTAGCTCTTAATTTTTATTTTGTATATCAAACTTCAAAATTTTATTGTCCCAACAAAACTTTGTTGAATAAAATTATTATTAATTTTAACATTTTTTTTTTTTAACAATAACTGGGAGATATTATATTAATAAAAAAAGTTTGTGGTCGAAGCACACGAAGGAGTACAAAATGTTCCAAAGTGTGCTCGTAGGCGAGGAAAAAATTGCTTGTTCAACTCTAAACTAGTCCTATCTATGTCGTTGAATGTTTGATCTCCACAAGGAGTAATTTCATTACAAAATTTGGTAGTGGCTATTATGAAAAAGATGCCCAATATACATATATATTTAAAAAATATTAGTTGCTTGACGAAGTATGGTCTAGAGGGTCATTCTCTTCTTTATCTGTATCCTATGCAGGTATGTTCAGGCTTAGAAGGGGTCATTTAACTGGAAGGGAGGATCCACTGGTTGAGAAAATTGTTTCAATTTCCATGGGAACCGGTTTAGTTTGTTCCTGCAATTTTTCCACTTGAGTTTGAATGGCATCAAGCTCATCGTGTTGTTACCTCATAGTTGTTCGATGTTGACTGAGTATATCCAATATGAAAGAGTCCTGTGTGGGCAATCCATGAAAGGCAATTTGGAGTTGCTGAAGGGATTTCCAGAGATCTTCATTATCTTCCATTTGATATTTAGTCTTGATTCTACTTCGAGGCATTTGAACCATAGATAGCTGAGAGAGATGGTGAAGTCTACTAGAGGAGACTGAATCCAAATCGTAAATCCCAGAATAGAGGTTACAATATTTCCCAATGATAATTCTTGAGTGCCATGCTTTCACTTCTTCTCGTTGATTGAAGTGTGAAATACCAACAAACTAGGCACAATAAATCCCACCTACAAACTATTGGGAGACCCCAGGTTCAAGACTTCCTCGAATGAGTCAAGGTGACAGGTCTAGGTTCGTTTGCAACAAACATAGTTTTTCAAACCTTTCTTCCAGTGTCTTGAGGAAGGAGCGTAGCCTTCTAGTATATGCTTGTGTCTCCTCGAGTCTAGTGTGATCCTCAAACAACCAGACATATGTCAGGTCTGGATTTTCCTTGTTCAATTGAATTCTGATGCTTCTATCCTCTAGGAGCTCAACATAAGAATAACACCTGAAAGGGAAGGTCTTGTACATGATGTGAAATCCACTATATGTCATAATATTGTTTATATGACCTAGTTATTCAAGAAATTCACTCAACCCTGGATCTATCTCTTCAACTAAATCCCGCATGTACTGAAGCATCGTCAATGTAACTAAATTGTTGGACGTGAAGTACTTTATCCCATCATGATCGTGTGTGAAATATACTTGGTGGATATCAGACTAAGCCTGGCTTGATATCCCATGTCAAACACGTGAGTCCGTGTTGATGTTTGTAGCATTAGACATGTATTTTCGCATAGGTCTAAGTGTCTAGACATGTGGAAGTCGTCCAAAGCCTTCTACCTTGATACTTTACTTTAAATTAAAATAATTATTAAAGTAAAGTGCTTTAATTGATTCGTTGAGTTATTTAAGGAAATGCTAAAAGTAATTAACATTTAATCTTCACTGTTGATCTCAAGTGAGGTGAGAAGTAATATCAGTCGTTAATCACTTTGGAAATTAGGGTTGCGTCATAACTCAAGATTATGAAATAAAGGCTAGGGTGAAGGAGGAAGAAACTTGTGTGTGAGACATGGTTGGATCAAAAAGGAATATGATTCAAGGAGATCTTGGATAGGTGGAGAAGGACTTCCATCTAGAGATCAAGTCAAGGAGAAGATAGAATAGAGGCAACCACAAGTGGGTTTTAGTAGAGCGAAGCCATAGGAAAGGGTTGAACCATACAAAGTTTTTTGTACAGTCCATGAGGTTGTGTACATCGGTTTCAGTGGAGACAGGTGTGTATACACAAGATTACTTAAGAAAAGGCGCAAGCACCTTAAAATTTTTTCTATATATGTGGGTCGTACAATAGAGAAAACTTTACCAACTTTGTCTGTAGTTGTATTTCTCTCAGTTGGCGATTATCCTTGTTATGGGAGCCCTGATTTTATCATAATAAAATCATCTCAGTATTGGTTTTCCCTCTAGGGGTTTTCCAGGGGTATCTACCAAAAAATATTGGTGTCTATGCGTGCATGATTTTGTTTCCAATATTGCTTCCACTAACTTTATCTGAGTTGAATATTCTAGCAGTGTATTTTTGTTTTGTGAGTTGTTGATGTGATTTGCAATAAGGAAATCACTAGATAACAAGATACCTAGGTGTCAGAGTAAGGATTTAAACATGGTACCCAAGAATTTACTTTGAGAAGAAGCCATATCTCAAATCCATAGCTATTGTTAGTAGAGCTATTAGATCTGTAGGAGATCTTAGCAGATCCATAACTAGTAGTCAGAAATCGAAGGACATATTTTAGGGAAACAACAATACTAAGGAAGAACTAGGTTTTTGCAGTGGTACATAATTGCATGCAGGTTGCAAAACGAAAAAGCACGTATATACACATGTTTATTTGAAGACAGACGTGTATACGCGAGTTGCAGTAAGTAAAGTCACATACATATGAATGTGTGAGTACACGTATAGGATCGTACATGTCAGTACAGGGGAAGTTTCCAATAGCAAGTTATTTCCAGGGTAGTGTATCGTGTCTAAAGGATGATGTCAGCAGGTCTGAGAGTTGAAGACACATTGGATAGAGCATCCAACTTCCTTTCTTAGAAATCAAGAGTGACTTGGTGTTGAAGGAGTATGACCTTTGGGAGTTGGTGAACAAAGTAGTTGTTCCACTAACAGATCCAACAACTTTGGCAGCTCATGAGAAGAAGGAGATCAAAGTTGAGAGTTATATTGGATTCAAATAAGGATTATCTAATTCCTCACCTATTCGAGAAGAAAACAACCAAAGATATGTTTGATTCCTTGGTAGGTTTATTCCAAAACAGTAACATGAATAGGAAGATGGTATTAAGAAATAAACTCAGACCTGTGCAGATGCCTAGATATGAAAATGTTACCAACTATTTCATGAGGATCACTCAGGTACATGATCAACTTGTAGCCATAGGGGAGAAAACAGAGGATGTAGAGCTCGTGAATGTGTCATTGAATGGTATTCCCAAGTCTTGGGAACCATTTGTCAAGGAATCCCGTGCTCGGGAAAAAAAACAAGATTGGCAGAGGATTTGGGATGATTGCATCCAAGAAGAGACTTGGGAGGAGACCAAAAGCAACATGCAGGGAAGTAGTGATGAGAACTTGGCCCTTGTTAGCAAGACAAGGAAGGGAAAAGGAAATAATTCCAATAAGAAAGGGTAACATTGATGGAGGATCATCACAACCAAGGAAGAAGAAGGACTTGAGTCAAATCAAGTGCTTCACATGCTATAAGAATGGAAATTATGCATCTCTGTGTCCAGAGAAGAAGAAGGGTAAAGGAAATACATAGACAACAACATCATCAAAGACACAACTAGATGAGTTTGCAACGAAGTTTGAGAAGGATTTATCACTAGCTTATTGTGTTTCTACCAAAACAACTACCAGGAGTGTGTGGTACTTGGACAATGGCGCATCTCGTCATATGACAGAAGCACGAGATCTATTTAGTAGTCTGATGGAGAGGGACTCATATATTCATGTGGAGCTTGGTGATGATGCCAAGTATGCAATGAAGGGAGAGAGAACTCTTACATTCCTACTTGAGTAAGGAGGTTTGTTGGATGCCGAGGATGTGCTTTACATACCAGGTTTGAAGAAATATTTGCTCTCAGTCTCAGCTATGGAGGACATGGGTTTTTCTATTACGTTTCAGAGGGGGAAAGTACTCATATGTCCAGATAAAGATAACCTAAACACAATAGTGGTCATTAGGGTTAGAGAGGACACTTTATATAGGTTGCAGAGAAAGCTTGTTCAAGCTTCGGTACATGACAGAGACAACCTATGTGAGCTATGGTACAGGAGGTTGGGAAACCTACACTACAAGACATTGCCGATTTTGAGGAGGATTGTTATAGATCTTCTAGAGTTCATTATTGAGCAACATGGAGTGTGAAGAGGGTGTGCACTTGGCAAGAATGCCAAGGTTACTTTTGTAATCAACGAGAGTAGGTCCAAGGGGATCTTGGATCTTATAAATTCATATATGAGTGGGTTGATGTTAGTAGCATCAGTTCATGGATTGCCATTTTATGTGATGTTCATTGATGAATTTTCTAGGAAAACTTTTATCTTCTTTAAGAGGACCAAGGATGGGGTCTTTAGTCTGTTTTAGGATTTTAGTGCTTAGGTAGAAAACCAGATAGGAAAGAAGATCAAGGTCTTGAGGTCAGAAAATGGGGGAGAGTACACCTCAAATGACTTCAAGGATTTATGCAAGGAGGTAGGAATCAAGAGAGAGCTGACAGTCTCATACAAACCTCAACAAAATGGGTTTGTGGAGAGAAAGAACCAGTCCATCATTGGTTTTTCCAGGTATATGATACGTGACCAGGGGTTACCTATGTTTCTTTGGGTTGAGGTGTGTAACGCAATGTATATGTGTAGAACAAGAGTCCTCATAAGATATTAGGGGACAAGACTTTGGAGGAGGAATTATGAGGAGTGAGGCCAGAGATAGGACATTTGAGGATATTTGGTTGTCCAATTTATATCCATGTGTCTGTGGAGAAGAGGATGAATCTTGAGCCTTCAAGACAAAAGGGTGTATTTTTTGGGTACAATGAGACCTCCAAGGCTTACAATAACTTCATTATAGTGTAGAGGAAGATAGTTGTGAGTAGAGATGTTAAGTTCGAGGATAGCTTGACATCTAGGAAATATCAAGAGTCATTGGCAGTGATAAAGGATGAGGAGCAGTAGGCTCCAAAGGATGGGAAACAATCATCAGCTCAGACTTCGGGTGGGGAGGAGTTAACCCCTTCTAGTCTCGTTGGGAGACCTTGGTGGCTATTAAAAACATTGAGTGATGTCGATGAGGTTCCTCAGAGTGTGGTTAGAGAGCGTAGGCTTTTGAGAAAGTTTTCAAACTATATGGAACCTATGAGTAGCATCATTGATGTTGAGACTTTTAGTTTTGAGGAAGCAATAGATTAGTAGGTATGGAAGAATGCCATGGTAGAGGAGTACACCTATATTATGAGCAATGATGTTTGGGACATAGTGTTGAGACTGGAGGGGAAGTCAATTGTGATTTATAGGTGGCTCTACAAGATCAAACATGTTGCAGATGATAACATCGAGAAGTTAAAAGAGAGGTTTGCGGTGAGATGGTTTTCCAAGAAAGAGAGAGTGGAATACAAGGAGACATTTGCTCCAGTCGCCATATATGCTTGTATTCAAGCTGTTATTTCTATTTCTTTAGTTATGAGGTGGAGTATACATCATATGGACGTGAAAACAATTTTCCTCAATGGGATCATTGAGGAAGAAGTATACATAGAGAAACCTTAGGGATTTGAGGTACATGGGAGGGAGTCTCATGTGTGTAGGTTTAAGAAAGCCCTGTACAGACTCAAATAGGCATCCAGGGCATGGTATTCCAGGATGGATGGATACTTGTAGAGCATGGGATTTACCAAGAGTGTGGTGGATCCTAACTTGTATTTTATACTTGTTGAGGAAGATCCACTCATCTTGGTTATGTGTGTAGATGATTTATTTCTCATAGGTGCAAATGAGCTTATTGCAAGGTGCAAAGCAGATTTAGCTATAAATTTTGAGATGGACATTGGCTTGATGCATTATTTCTTGGGGTTAGAGGTATGGAATCTATCGAGAGAGATCTTCCTTGGTCAAGGGAAGGACGTAGTTGAGATCTTGAGAAGATTCAAGATGAGGACTGTAGACTGATGGCTACACCTACGGTTACCAATCTGAAGAAGGTTATAACTTTAGATTCAGATTTGGTGGATCCCAGGATATATAGGGAGCTGATAGGGTCCTTAATGTATTTGGTCAACACCAGGCCATTTTTTTTTTTTTTTGTGAACACCTTGAGTCAGTTCATGGTGGAGCCAAGGTAGGTGCATTGGATAGCAGGGAAGAATGTGCTTAGATACTTGAGAGGTACAATGGAGTATGGTTTGATGTATCTTGAAGGTGATGGAGTGGAGTTGCAGGGATATACAGACTCAGATTGGGTAGGGAGTGTAGTAGACAGAAAGAGCACCTTAAGGTGCTACTTCAGCTTGGGATCAACGATGATTGCATGGTTCAACAGAAAGAAGAATTTTGCAGCACTCAGCTCAACAAAGGCAAAGTATATGGTAGCATGTAATGTCCCTAATCCGACCACATTTTTAATTGTACATAGAGTTTGATGAGCCGATTGGTGCTAATTGAAAATGTAAATGTACATAAAGGTTGGTGAGCCATTGGAACCAAGTTTTGTTTTGTGCACACCTGAGTAGTGCGCAAGGATTGTTATCAAAGAAAGGATGCACACATTTCATTGTGTTGCACACACCTGGGTAAGTGCACGTGGTTGAACATCAAAGGAAGGGTGCACACATTTCATAGTGTTGCATGTGCTTGAGTAAGTGCACATGGATTACCTTGAAGTGTGCATCGAATCGAGTTATATATATGTGTGTGTGTGTCCCCCTCATCCAGAACCCTTTGTAATTGTACATAGGTTCGTGAGCCGATTGGTACAAAGTGTAAAGGTAATGAACAACTAGGATGGTGAGCCAAGGGCACATGGTTTTGGTGTTTCGCACATCTGAGTAGTGTGTGGAGAATTGTTATAAAGATAGGGTGCACACATTTTATGTGTTGCGGGCACCTGGGTTAGTGCGCACATTGCATTATGTTGCACACACTTTAGTTAGTGAACGAGAATGAATGTATATGTATTGAGGCCGAAGAGCATTTATGATTATGAGGCGGGTGATCCTGGATGCAGATAGGCCAATGCCCCTATCCATGTAAATATAATCATGATTATTAATATAATATGGCATCACTGTGCACTAACTGACTCAGACGAAAAGAGACAAGGGATGTCTCCACTGAAAAAGGGAAAAGGGGGTGAGTTGTAAGTCTTGGAGAATATTTTAATAATATTTACGGAAAAAGTGTAATGTCAGATATATTATTTTATCCTAAGTTCCCAGGGATATGGATTGAGTGACCAAGTGGCTTAAAGATACTTTTGGAGGTGACAAGTGTCAAGTGGAAGGCATGCAATATATATATTGTTGGTCTTAGTGTATTTTGGGGGGACGATGATTATTATTGCATTTTTTTCATGTTGAAGGCTCCCGCGTGCAGAAGGGGATCGAACTGTATGGAAAATCTGATTATTACCTTATCTGTAGCAACAAGCTTGTAGGGATTTGTGGGGTTGTATTCTGGGTTTATTATTGAGGAGTCGAGTTGACAGACCATGAGCAGTCTCTCTGGGTAAGAGACTAGCTACTGTGGAGTGGTTGTCAAACCCGTGAGCATACTCTCTAGGTGAGAGTATTGTTGAGATTTGTTCCTTGGTGCATTGAGCATTAGACGCAGTGTCCAGAGACTTCATGTCCGACCTGTTCCTGCTAACCCTAGGAAGAGAAGTGGGGAAGCCAAGGGACTGTTGAGCATAGAAGGGGAACACTTCCTTGGGTGTGTCAGGTGCGTGGGGAATGAGGGACTGTGGGCTAGTTGTAGCAACATGCACCTAGGTTTGGGAAATTATGTTTAGTTTCAGACCTCAGCTTGTCACTATAAACCATTTTTTCCCTGGTGGAGTTGAGCCCCAAATCGAGGGTAACCTGTTGCTAAAAGCTTATGAGCAACAACATCTATGGCTGGGAGGAATGTTTGAGTCAAGGCCACGGTTGGTGGCTTTCATAAAAGATAAGTGCTCTTTATGTGCTTGTCTTGTTTATTGTGTGCATATTTGACTATGTTTGACATGGGTAAATTCTTGTATTTGTGTTGCATATAAGTATTTGTTGTTATTTGGTTTAATGTTGCTTGTGCATATAAGTATGGTGTTTTAGCCTTTAATTGTAAGTGTGCATGAGTATGTTAGTTAATGGTAACTTCCTGTTAAATTTAATGTTATGATTCTGGTTATGAGTCATCAAGAAGAGGATTGAGTGTCTGAGTGCGCAAGATGGTAACTTGTGTGCTTCAAGAAACTGGACTCATGTGTGTGTGGGTAAGGAGTTAGACTTTGCTCACAATAATAACAATGTGGCGCATGATGCCCATGTGGTTGTGTGCACAATTGTACTGTGGGGTCAGTATGCTGGTGCATGTAGTTGACTGATTTAATTCTATTGCATAAGGTTGTACTAAAAAGAGAATGTTGCTTATGCTTTTATAAGTTGCATGTCATGACTCAAGCTTGGGATAAGCATGTTACTCCAAGTAATACTGCTCGAATTGTGTTTAAAGTAGATTATGCACTGTGAGACTTCAACGTGGCATGGCCTAGTAGCATGTTGGGGTTGTTACTGTTTGGTTGATTCATAGCACCATAAGTTGTGAATTGTGTGATGTAGCCCATCTTGGGTGGTTGGGGACGTTACAAAGTGGTATTAGAGACATTGGTTCAACACTGGACTTGTATGGGCTAGATATTAGCATGAATAAATGTGTGTGCTGAGATTTGGTGACATGTAATGTAGAGTTTAGTTTGTGTGGAAAACCATTGGTGTGCGATATAGAGTTGTGGTCCACGGTTGTGCACACTAGAGTTGTAATGTTAAAATCATCCAAGAAATCCAAGAGAAATGATTCTAACAAAATGGTGCAAAGTTTTCATGTAGTTGTTGCATGAAATCATCTAACAAATCTTGTTGTCTACACATTTTACATAATTATTAGTGATTAGAGCAGGATGAAGTCAGTGGAGAAGGTTAAAAGCATGGATAATGCTTAGAGGACTTGCAGTCCTGATGATGATGAATTCAGAGATTTGTATGTCAGTGTGGGTGTTGATGGTATATAGTCCAAGGAAGAGAACACGAACTTGGTAGAAACTATTAAAGTATCGTAGAAAGAAGTCCAGAGCTATAAGGCTGATAATGAAAGGATTATGAGAGCCAAGGCACAACAATATGACTTCAATGTCAAATTGATGCAAATTCTAGACATAATATAAAAGAACATGGATATGGATACAAGGATGAGTAGATACAGAAGTTGTAGATCTCATGATGGGAAAAGAAGAGAAGAAAGAAGTGTTGGTAATAATTCTTTTAGGAAAGTGCGTAGTAGTTTGAGTCCATCTCCTGTCAGAAAGCATAAGAGAAGGATTGGGGTGGATGAGCTACAGGGGGAAATGAATAAGATCAAACCTCCTACCTTTGATGGTGAGCACAAGAAGGATGAAGATGTAGAGACCTGGTTGTTGGGTATGAGGAAGTATTTCCAGCTGCATAATTATTATGCATAGGTAGAAGGGAGAATTTCTATCTATCAGCTCAATGGAAAGCATCAATGTGGTGGGATCAGTATGTGCAAGTGCAACATATTGATGAGAATAAAGTGACTTGGAGGGATTTCAAGAGATATTTCCAAAATAAATACTTAACCAAGTGGTACTATGACAAAAAAATGAAGGAGTTATTCAAACTCAAGCTTGGGAGCATGACAATTGACGAGTACAGAAGAATATTTTTAGAACTATTGAATTATGTGCCTTTTATCAAGGGTGAACAAGTGACTATTCAGAGGTATCTGAGTTGGCTACCCTCATTTATCAGTGAACATATACAATATGATGACCCTAATACGTTGGAAGAAACCATAAGGTGCGGTAAGTGTCTTTATGAGCAACAAAGGGGAAGGCCGAATTTCCAAAAGGCTTGGGAAGACAAAATGAAAAATAAGTTGGAACAAAGGAAGAAGGGGGTAAGCTGCTATTTTTCAGAAATACAGTGCAAGGAAACACGAATCTCCAAGAGCCCAGAATGTCGGAAACAGTGGGACAAAACTCATGGATACAACCTATGCAATGTTGGGGTTGTGGCAGAAATCATATGCGCAGAGATTGCCTTCAAAGAGGTGATAAAGCAAACACTACGCACAATGTTCAACAAGCTACGAATGTTACGAGGAAAATATCTCTATGGCATGGGGTAAACCACAACAAACATAATGACACATAGAAATAAACTCCAATCCCAAGTATGCTATATAAATGAAATGATAACAAGACAAGGCCAAGAGCCTACCTTGTCCGGATGTTCGATGAAGACCACCATTGAACACACAACTCAAATATTTATACCTGCAACTTTTCCTAAACAACCAAGATACACAAGAATATGGTGATAATATATAATGTCAACATATATATTAGCATAATCCATTAATATACATGACAAATACACCCATGGAATAATAATTCAAATATTTGCAAGATATCAATTGGGCGAGAAACAAGTATTTCTATTAAAATAATCAACATAAGTATATAGGTAACAAACTTCTGTAACGACATATATTAGAACCGAGAAACTAAGTCCCTCCAGCTGGGCCTCCACCGCTTCAATCCTCCACCAAAGGTAAGCTCATATAAAGGAGATAATGAGGTTCTCCATCACAAATAAGTAAGAGCTTGGGGGTCGAACAACGAGTTCAAACTTTCAAGGATAAAGGGATGCAGACTCAATATGAAGTGAAATTTCTCCAGAGTGTCTTTGCTCTCAAAAGTTGAATTCTCTTCTCCACAAGGATTTGATATGGCTCAATTTATAGCTTTCACTTGGAATTGAAGGGTCGAGTTGGAGCGTTTCCAGTATATGGAAGGTCAAGGATCATGGATCTTGTGACATGTCATGGAAACCCGACATAATTTTTAATTTTGAGCACCAAACCCGATGTACATGGGTTGTAGTGGAGCAACCTGCGTATACGCTTGTTGTCTAACTAGTAGGGCACGTATATGTGGAAAAATGTGTTTTTTTGGCTCTGGAAGTTACAAAAGGGAACTTCAAGTCTGCATAGGCAAATGGAAAGTCCATCCAAGCAAGTTGCATGGGGTGAGGAAAAGATTGTTGTAACAAATGCCCCCTAATGTGTGAGGTCAGAGGAGTATCTGCGATGGATGAAATACATTATAATTCCTAGAAGTGGAGTAATGGAGACTCAGCTGGAAGTGCTAGTTACTCATGAGAATATCATAATCCATAATGACTTTGCACACATGGTTTCCATTCTGAATTACACTGTAGATCCATGTGGAAATATACCAAATAGTTGTTCATGGCCATGCATAGGCAATACAAAGTAGACACATGCCATATGATGTCATAGTCATGAACAAGGCCCAGTGGAAACAAATCTCAAAATCAATCTGAAGATATTTGTATGCAATGGAGTACAATCTGATCTCCCATGATCATTGATGTCATATAGGTACTGGTCCAATGAAAGACATCAACAGAATAGGAATGCTGCTACTATAAGCTGGAGGTATTCTACACTATCCGTCAAATGTGAAAGTCTACATCACATGAATAGAGGAGTTGATGTCAAACACAATGAGACTTTGTTTGATTACTGGCCATTAAGGTATACAGTTAACAAACACGAGACAACCTACTGATAATGAAAGTAGGTATAAAGGCACTGAGTAGATTCTTACAAGTGTGAATAAGGGTGTTGAGGTCGAACACTTGAATAATCCATTGATCAAGAGACATCGATGTATTCCCAACTGTCGGTGGTGGGAGAAATTGCCACTGATGACTGCAAGCCTCTAGGTACTCATTAGACTCTAAGTCTCATTTCCAAAATAGATGAGTTGAAGTCAATGGAAGGAGACCGGTTGAAAGGAGAGCATTATGGAATATCTCATCAGTCAACACGAGGTACAAAGCAATATATTGATGATTAGGAGAAGATCGGACGAATAGGATGTTAATAAACCAATGACCCTATGCGTCTTTCACATGCATCAGATGCAAGTATTGCATGAAAAAAATCCTCTTAGTAGCATCCAATAAGGAAGAATGTCGACAAAGGCAAGGAAACCACCAAAAAGGCTAATGTCATCCAAGACACTGCACAAATCCCAATGTGTGAATAGATTTCTTGTCATCAAACACAAGGGAAACCCCCCAGTCAACGATCAATGAGGAGATGTCGACTGCTGGGTTCAAGGTTACCTACCCATAATCAAAGTAGGACTAGGGTGCATGGTAGGACTACAACTTCATATGACTCTGAGACACACTGAGTGTATGACCGACATGCAAAGTCAAGAGTTTTGATAAATGGCCAACACAGGGTTATATACTTCCTTTGAACAAGAGCATGAGACATATGGATAACTTAGGCAACATAGACTTGATGATAAAACTTCGTGATGTAGGGGGCATCAACAAACTCTCCAGAGGGACTGGAAGAATAACTAGTCAGAGGAGTAAACTCTACGTAATGAGATCAACTTCCTAAGGTCATGCTAATCCCAAACTTTGGATGATAGTGGACTCAAAAGTTTGTGCTATATTCAAAGGCGAGACGACTGTTGCCGATATGAGATAATATTCTTTTCCTACTCGTCTTTTTTTATTTTTTCATAGGAAAAGAAATGTTATGACACAAGAGAGGAAATGAGTGTTGCGAGTAATCAACTAGCTCCAAACAATGGAACATACCTATGCTCAATTCAAGGAAGTGCATGTGGGGCATGGACACTCAGGGGAATGTTTCCTCTTAGGGTATAGGGTGTCAAGCTGCAAAGGATATAAACAAGGCTATGCTTGGCTAGTGATGCAAATTGTTGAGGTAAGAGGCTTATAACGAGAAAGTGAGAACCGATAATAGGCTCAATAATGCAAGTAGGATGATGTAATGTGATTACAACTTAACTCCAAGGAATGTCCTTTTTCATAGATTTAGTCCCCTAGGCCCGAAAAAGTATAAAATAATACCCAAGAGAACTCTTCTGGCCAATGTTGACTAGAGTATTCCTTTTTCATAAGTAGTCTACTTGGTTCAAAAAAGGGTTAAACTTACACCAAATAGATGTCCTTTCAAAGCCATTTAATGAGTGTGAAAGAGATAAGTTCACTTGGCAATCTTTTTACTTTTTTAGAGAGTTAGAAAAGAGCTTAACCAAGACTCAGGGGGGAGTACCATAGGTGAAGGTCAAAATGCTTGTGAGTAAAAATATGAGGTTCGAACACAAAGTCATATCAGAACTATAAGGAAATCCCTGTCCTATGGAATAACTTTTGCATGGGCAACAAATGGCACAAAGGTTCTATCTAGGGCACCCATGTTTGGTAAGCCTCTACCACTTTAATAACGACACTTCTAGTAGCAGTAAGAAGGTTATGTGCCACTAAAAAATGGGTTCGTACCTAAGGCATATCGATCACAGTCATAGGAAAATGCAAGGATGCAAAATGGAGTGATAACCTATCCTATATGCTAGTGAAAGAAAATACCTACCGAAGGCACAAACAAGCGGTATGACGCTAGAAACCACAAAAATCCTAAACAAAACCACTAAAACCAATTCTTTCCACTATGCTATTAGTCCATAAGGTCAAAAAATCAACACAAACTATATGAAGTGGGTAAAAAGTTTCTACTAATAGTGAAAATAGACCATTTTACCATACCATTTGAGTTTTTTCACCCACATAATGCATTTTAGGCCATTTTCCCCATGATATTCAAGTGTCGATTGCGGGAGATAAATCAACTAAATTAGCAACCGTCTGAACCAAGTAAGTGCCCATCCCCTCTTCTTCACTTTTAGTAGTTTGAATTTCAATTTTAGGCCCCATTTTTTGAGTTTTAGAGGGTGCAACACATAAACTAGGGCATATACAAGTGATAGTTCATGGGTCGTGTACATGGAGGCATGTACATGGGAAAAGCAAAGCCTACCTATGTATATGTGGTCCTATACGCGAATGTTATCATGTCAGCCTGCGTACAAGTTCATGAACACCTTTTTTGACAAGGTTTAACTCAAAAAATGATTTTTCCTTTGCAGGATGGTGATTGAATGGAGGGAGAGGGAGCATGAAGAGATAAATGCAACAATGGAAAGAGATGCAGGGGCCCAAAAAAATTTAAAAAGATGTGGCCTTTATATATTTTGGGCTCTCAAAGGAATGAGGGATAAAGTGAGGTTACTCCAGATGGTTGTAAACTATTGTGATCCAGAGACAAAGGCCTTCAATATCAATGGGAAGCCATTGAGGATTGAAGTGGACAACATATATTCTATCACAGGATTGTCTTTCCGGGGCGAGGTAGTGAATCTCAAGGCTCAGGGGGCTGGGGGTGGTATGACCATGGAGGAGTACATTGTCATCCACTGTGTTGCAGGCACAGATAAAGTAGGGAGCCAACTCCCAATCAAGGTGATCGAGAACCTGAGCTTAAAGATCGTCGTAGTTGTTCTTACACAGATCTTGGGGTCGACCTTGTTGCACCAGGCCTTAAGGCCACTCATGTTCTATGCATTGGAGTGTTTACAACCCACTATTTATGACTAGTGTACCTTGTTGCTGGCTAACATGAAGAGCCAAATGAAAGATTGCAAACAAGGGAGAAAGAGAAATTTTAGATTTTCATCCATTTTGTGTAGCTTTTTCTTTGAGTGGGTTCTAGGCCTGAGCCCTAGAGTAGAGATTATTCCACATGGACCACACGATCCATCCATGTCACAATGGATTGATGTGATGAGGTGGCTAGGAGGTGGTAGGGTGCCAACCCCCTACAATGATGAGTTCTTTTTTTGGTGGCGTCGACAATTTATAGCCATTGATGACTACTCTTATGCCATGATCGACTATAGAGGGGATCCAGATATGCCTTTGCCGCCAAGTTCCGCTTATGGTGATATTGGTAAGAAATGTTTTTTATATATTTCATTTTTTCATGTTTTTTCAAAAAGAATAAAAAACACAAATATTTTTGCATGGTATCAAGTATTAAAAATTCATACCAGAGGGATTCCCACAACATCGACAGAGGAGTCAGGGAGATGAGCACACAGGAGGAGATGCAAAGAGAGTTTTGTAGAATGTGCAGGGGAACCTGTCTCGACTGACTCACATGATTCCTATGGTTCAAGTGGAGGATGTACTAGAGGCTATGAAATGACAGGTGGTGGGTGTGCCCCGTCCGTGGGTGCGACTCTTTCGACGTCTCACAAACACCGTAGTGTGCTATCATGATACGCAACCGGAGCCACATATGTAGATTCCATGGTCATATATATACCAACCATATATGTATTTTGAGGGTGTGAGCCCCATTTTGTACTATGACACCATATTTTTTGAAAAGATGAAATATAAAAATTTTCGGTCTTCGACTTTTCTTATATATGTTACAATGTGTACATGCATGAATGTGTTTTATTTTCTTAGTTATGTGACAAATTCCAATCTAAAATATAATTAGCATATGTATTAGATACATGATTAGAACTTCTAGGTATATGATTATAAGTAAGAAAATCAAAGTATCATTCCAAAAGTCGTGCCCGTAGGAATCGTCGGAGTAGAGTAGGATCTCACATATGGTAAATTTCGTTTAACTGACATGCGACTAACTGGGAGTCGGGGCTAACCTCTAAATAACTAACACCATGTGAAATGGCATTGTGTAATAGTTCTATAACTACACTATACTCAACCACATTATTCATTGATGACTCCAGACGAACGCCACCTGAAGACACCAGTTGGCCCTCAGGTGTGTAAATGACCCAAGTGACGGAAGCCATGTTCTATGTATGACGACTGACATCGTCCGTGAATCCTAACAAAACTGAAGACTTTGTTGACATCTTCCAACCAAGGGAAAACTTGATAAGTAAGCGGATGACACAAAGGAAAATATGTATATACACTAAGATACACTAGTGTAGAGAAGGTCATGCCCAAGCTTGAGGGCTCAAGCATAATACCTTTTAAGGTAGAGCCTATTTCTGGGCTCATCCAACATATTCCCTTCATAATCTTACAATTCATAGGCTCCTTTATCTAAGACATACCGCATGATATAAGGACCGTTCCACATGGGGTTAAACTTGCCTACCCCCAACGATTCTTTGGCTTGGTGATACAAGAGAACCAAGTCACCCTCGTCATACTGCTGAGGACAAAAAAACCTATCATACTAAACCTTAACACATTGTTTATTCACTTCGATAGCCGTAGAGGCATCTTGACATTGCTCATCGAGATGCTCTAGGTGCACAAGGCATTCTTCAATATCAGATGTGTCAGGTAGGATCTCAATTGCCAGTTTGAGGGAAGGGATTTTGCATTCAATTGGAAGGATCGACTCCACACCATGTACTAACAAAAAAGGAGAAAAACCATTGGAAGTATTTACTGAGGTTTGATTTTCCCAAAGTGCAGGGTAAAGCATCAGCTGCTATTCAGATTTACTCTGGCTAATAGTTTTTTGCAAGATGGTCTTGAGAAATTTATTCACCGCCTCTACTTGTCCATTTGCCTAGGGATAATAAGGGGACGAATGACCATGTTCAAACCCAGTTTTGATGATAGCTCCTTCATCATTTCATTCTAAAAGTGATTGCCATGATCAGTGACAATCTCTTTTTGGATTCCAAACCAGGCTATAATTTGGTTGAATACGAAGAATGTTGCAGTCTTACCATCAGATTTTATGGTAGGTATGGCCTCTGCCCATTTAGTGAAGTAATCCATGACCACAATGATATGTTTATGTACCCCATTCGAAGCTGGGTTACAATCCATAAAATCTATCCCCCACTTAGTGAAGGGACTGATGATGATGACTAGATGAAGAGGGGCTGGATGCAAGTGCATCTTCCGAGTGAACACCTGACAAGGGTGACACTTCTTGACCGCTTCAACACAATCTTTAAAAATTGACGGCAAAAAATAATCATCTCGCAATATTTTTTGGGTTGTCGCAAGCCTGGATAGATGACCACCACAAGCCCCACTGTGACATTCATTGAGAATTGACTGAGCTTCCTCGTGAGTCAAGCAACGACACAAACATTATTTACTCCTTGATGATACAAAGTGTCACTGATGATAAGGCAACTTTTAGCCTGATGATGTATACGTCATCAATCGTCTCGTGAGAGATGCTGGGATAGCTTCAAGATTTGAAGATAAATTAGAATGTCTCCATACCATGGGTCTGAAGATGAGATAAGGAAGATATGTTCATATGAGAATGAATCTTCATGAAAAATGTCCTCATCTAATCGAAGGTAGTTTGATATGAACTTAACAAAAAATAACAATTTCTTAGACTTCGTCGAAGCAAAACCGAGATCAAATTCTTGCAAAATAACAATCCACTTATTATATTCCCCCCCTATGATACGCCTGGTGAAGACGTATTGAAATGGATTAATATATGAAACTACAGTAGTTTTTCAAAGTAATATATAATGTCGTAATATTTGAACTGCATGTACGACGACCAAGGCTAGTTTTTCTACGTGAGAGTATTTAAGTTCAGGACTGATTAAGTTTCGATTGAGATAGTAGACAATGTGCTCATGGAGCTCATCATCCTCCTGAACCAGAACCATACCAACCATTCCTTCAGACACAACAATATAAAGCAAATAGTCTCTAATGTAGTCTGGAGGCTTCAACAAAGGCCCCGATACCAAGGATTTCTTAAGAGCATTGAAGGATTCCTGAACTCGCTCATCCCATATAAATGAAGTATCCTTTTTTAAAAGACGCATGAAACCCTTAGTTAAATTGACATAGTTCACTATGAACCGACACAAAAAATTAGCCTTCCCTTGTAAACCTTGAAGTTGTCGAATGTTATACGTGGGAGGCAATCAAAGTATTGCCTCAACCTTCATAGGATCTACCATGATCCCATGCTCATATACTAAGAATCCTAAAAGATGACCATACCTAATGTAGAAGATGCACTTGTGAGGGTTCAACCAAATGCGATAGTAACAACATCTCTCAAATACTAATCGAAGGTGAGTGAAGTGATCTACTCTCTTGTGAGAGTGAGCAACGAGATCATCGAGGTAAGATTCAACAATATGCTTGAGATCGTGAAAAGCAAAGGTCATTGTGCGTTGGAAGGTTTCTCCAGTGTTTTTAAGGCTGAAAGGCATTTTCCTATATGCAAAAGTACCCTAAGGACAAATAAACGTCGTATTATGTTGATCCTCGGTTTTGATCTGAATTTGATTATACCTTGAAAATCCGTCCCTAAGAGAAAAAACTTCACTTCCCGCGCACTCATCAAGAATATGGTCAATGAAAGGAGTCAATAAGTTATCTTTAGGACAAGCCTTGTTTAGTTCTCAAAAATACATACATATGCAGATGTTTCATTGTTTCTTATTCATGGGAACGGGGTTGGACACCCATTTAGTCAAGGGAACCGGGTAGATGAAACCAACATCAAGCAACTTCTTTGCCTCTGCCTTAATAGCAGGGCCTTCCTAGGATTAACAACTCTAAGACGTTGTCGAACAGGTCTAGCATCCGGATAAGTCTTGATCTCATGTTCGACAATGTTGGGGTCGATCCCTGACATCTCTTTGTACGACTAAGTGAATACATCACAAAATTATTTGAAAAGATCAGTGTAGATCTGAATTTCTCTAAGCGAACAATCAACACCGATATATACGTTCTCAATTTTGCCAAGAATTTGAGAGATGTCGATTGTGAAGGTAGGAGAAATATTTGACATGTTTCCTTCGGCATAAATACCATGCGTATCTAGTGGAACCACAGTGTGACTGACCATCTCACTCAAGGTAGATCTAAATTCATCCTATTCGATCCTAACAAGTTCTGAGAGGAAATAGGAGTGATGATGCAAATCGTCCCAAGGCCTATTAGGATCATATATGGCCTCTAAGATGGCTTCATCCAAAGGTAAAGAATCGTCGAGGAAATCATGCGAACAAGATGATTGGGTGGCCCATATGGGTTCAAGAACAAGATCCTCCTCGTCCTTCTGCGAGGAGAAAGGATCTGAGTCAACAATAGTGTTAAGAATAACTTGATACACAACCTCTATCGTTGATAGTGGCATTGCCATCCCATTGTGTGACTAACCTTCGTATGACATAATTGGGGAAGTTAGGGTCCAAGGGTCATTGAAATATGAAGTACGAAAAGGAATGAACCTCATCGACAATGAAGACTTACTAGAAATGGCATGAATGTGATGGATTGGTGCTACAAAATAAAAACTACCCATGAGAGAGGAATACATTCTGACACCAACATCCTTGGTTTCCTGCCGAGAATTGTTAATCATTGGGACCGAAGGTCCAACTAATGCATTAGGACTAGCATGCGCAAAGGACAATTAATCAATCATCACTATTTTCCCTTCGTTAGGAAAACATAGAGTGCGGAAAACAAACGACACAACTGCTGTCATGGAATAAGTCCAATTACGCCCTTGTAGTAAATTATATTAGTCAAGGGGCGCAAGCAACACCTCGAAATCAACCTCCACTGTCTTTCCATGAAACTAGATTGAAAAAGTGGGGAGAATTCCGTGGGGTTGAAAGGAACTCCCATAAAATGGGTCAACATAGTCATAGATTGGGATGGATTCGGAGAGCCAATGGCTTTCCAACAGGTTAGGGACATCACACACATTGTGACACCTTCATCAATTGCAGTGCGTTTGATGGTAATTTTCATGTACTCCACATGGATTTGAAAGGCCACATGGTAAAGTAAGTGAGGCTTAACATTCGTGACGTCAACCTTAATAACCTTTGAGCCACACAGGTCTAGAGCTCCTAAAGAAGATAACAAGGCATTCCTATATGAAGGACATGTATGGATCACCTCTAAAGTTGACATAGCACAAGGGGTTTGACCCAGATCTTCGACAATCGAATAATTATGGGTAGCTCTAGCATTAGGATTATGGGCAGATCATTTTAATACTCCTTTCGGAATACGAGGCAGAGGTTTTGGATTTTCGATCTACAAGGGTGTTTTTGGAGTATGGGGAGACTCTGGACTTGTAACAGTTTGTGAAGAACCATAATCATGAGATCGAGTGGCTACATCAATATGAGACTTGACCATATTAACACATAGATGGCCACCTTCATGTGCCAAGGGGTTTTGACTCCCACTCGACACATTTCCGGTGTTGGAGGACCTTGAAGCAATGTGCGGATTATGTGGTAACAGATTTGTCATCACAACGAGCGGTTGTGATAGGAGCCTCGAGGATTCCTCGATTTTGGGGCATAGGTGGGTAAGGTGATCATATTTACAAAGTTTACAAGGAAAATTCACCTTTCATTTTTCTTTCTTTCCCTCACCAACATTATTATTCGATCTATCAGTGTTATTGTCATCTTTGGATTTTCTATTATTTTCTCCACCCTTACGATTATTACCTCGTCCTTTCCTTTTATTCCCTCTTGGTTGCTGGTTACCATTTGGGTTGGTCGATGACTCTACATAATGCACATCCACTGACTGAGTGGGAGTGGAGGACAAATCCAGAGCTTGTCCTGCTACATGTTGGCTTAGAGACAAATCCTTCGACTAGTTCGTCACCAAGTCTGTAGACTTAGAATTTGCAGAGCCTATGATGCCATCGACATGAGGCCCATGCTTTTGTCTAGTGTCATAATTTGACCACGACACATCAGAAATAATTTCATACAACATCCCAGACTACTCATATATGAGATCTAGTTGTTGGGATTTGAAAATATCTTTTTCCTCAGATGTTACACCGGATGTAGAAACATCCTTCGAAATATAAGGCAATAAGGACTTAAGGAACCACTCCAACATAAACTCTAGATGAATCTAGGCTTTAATCAACCTCTTCCATCTATGCCACTCTTGGATATGGTCTGATATATGTGTGGCCTTATCTTGGCGAAAGGCCGACAAAAGTTCTATTGTTGGCACAGGGGCAGACCCAGGATTCAACACTACAACAACGCACCAACAAAGACCTAACTATCAACCCTTTCGACAACACTTGTGAAGCAGATGAAGTCTCACATGAGGTAGAGGCAGGGGTGGTTGCAAGACTTAGGTGTTTGCAACCTTAGCTGGGACACATATCTGTGATTGTACTACTTAATAAAGCACTTAGCACCGTCAGTTCCTCAATATGAAATCAATATCCACTTCGTTGATAAAAAAGAGCTTCACATCATTCACACTAATCTAATGTATTTACGCACTTAGCATAGGTACATAGATCAGATCAAGTAGATTAAGGACTAAGCATATCCATATAGATTAGATCTAACATTCTCGCATATCATAAGCACAAAACATAAGTAGATCTATCTAAACATATCAAAATACTTAGCAAATAACATGTGAACACATCAAGACAAGGCACAAAGAAATATAAAACAATATTTATGTGGTTCACCCCCACCCTGGGGCTACGTCCACCATCTCTTCTTCTTTATTGTCTTCAGTCAATCGGTTACAAGCACAAATACTCAAAACCCTACTCTGCATAGGACAAAGATCTGTGCAGCTCGCTATATCTTTCTTCCTTGCGTTACAACACAAATCCTTCCACAATCTGCTACAAGGACCTGCACTTAGCTCTGTAAGTCTCTTACAGTCATGCACAAAGCACTTACAGACTCTACTTGCACTTAGCATACATTCACACCACATAGATGCACCACTACTTATATCTTGCCTAAGTGTCTATTTATATATACAAAATAGGCCTAAGCATGGGTAAACCCATGGGCCGATGTCCCATTCCTGTTACATATTCCCACATCCCAAAAAGGACCCCAAAAGGGGCCGAGATCCCATGATCTCCGCTTCGTCTTGTGCTCCTCCTTCAACAGGTTGTCGAAGTCCCAAAATAGATCAACATGACCAAGAATATCCCAAAACTTGGTCAAGGGCCAACAGGCCCCCAACACTCACCTATGACTTGTCCTGAGTCACTCTGGTCTGATCAGTTCTGCTTCAAATGCCTCGAGTTTTGCTCGAGTTGCTTCGACTTGCTGCTTTTCTACAACTTCTTTCTCGATGAACTTCTGGATCACTACGCCATTCACTGGCCCTTCTAGGTGCTGTTCTTCTATGGTGACAACCTGTTCTAGCTCCGCTCCTCGAATTTCAACCTCTGTAAACAATTGTCATGCCTTATCTTGCACAGGTTGGAGCTGTTGAGTTACTTCCATAACTTTTCTTTGGATCGTATGGATCTGTTGCTGGGCGGTGCATCGCTCTTGAGATCTCTTCATTTTGTCTACAACTGACAGGGCCTTCAACTGCACTTGTAGTGTGTCTGTGTGCTTCTTTGCTTCCTGGAGCTGTGACTCTAGTGCCTGCAACTCTGGGTTCTCAACGAGCTTCTCATATGTTTGGGCACTGTGGTTACTCAGCTGCTTGCATTCTAGGGCAAGAGATTTTAGTCTGTCAACTGCGCTGTGGGCAATTGCTTCCCTTTGATCTCTTACATCTTGCGGGGTCTCGGGCACTGCGCGTAGCTCCAATTCTGCTATGCGTTGTTGTAGTTGTTGAATCACTTCTTCAAGTTGCACCACCTGTTCTGGGACTCTCTCTTCGGCTTTTATTTCGATGATTGTCACAGAGAGAAGTGCTCTATTGACCCTTTCTTTTACTTGGAGTTGCTCCGTAAGCAACTGTTCCTTGCTTTGCTGTAGCTGTGCTTTTTCTTCATCCCACTTTGTTTGGAGAGCAAGATTTTCCCATTCTGCAGCACAGTGTTTCTCTAAAAGGTCTTATTGTACTTGTGCTAAAGCCTAGGTGGCTTATGTTGTTTCCTCCAGTGCTCGTCGAAGGCGAGCTTCGACTGTATCAATAATTTGGTGGAGTTGAGCTGGCTCATCTTCTAGTTCTAGTGTTTCCAATGGTAGAGGCGCAGTGGAAACTGCGCGGTTGGACTGTAGTGCGTGATGCACCCCTTGAAGTTCAACCTTAACTTGATTGTATATCTCTTCTTGCTTAGCCTCTTACTTCTCCGCTATCTCCAACGAAGCATCGTTCAGGGCTACTACGATGAAATCAGAGTCATTTGAGGTGAGGGTAGTCTGCATTTTGGTCATAGAGGCTTTCGATTTCTTCCCGGAAGAAGGCTTCGGGGGGGGGGGGGCCCTCCATTTTCTTCAAGGGATCCTCCTCGTCTCTAGGCGATGTAACCTCACCTTTCTTCTGTTCAAATTTTGCGCCATCTATCTCTCCGCCATCACCTCCTTGCTTAGGTGAGATTGAAGCAGTCTTCATTAAGGTACTACTTACATCGTGGGCTTCTTCATTTTTCTTTGTCTTGCTGGATCCAGGTGTATCATGCACTGCTTCTGGACTGTCAATGTCGGACATCTCCGTAGGGTATGCTGGAATGAGGAGGTCCACCGACCAGTCTTTAGTAATCTCTTCTAAGTCCTCCTTTGTTAGCTTGTAGTAAGACTGAAGTTGCTTCTTGTGCTCATCAGTGTGCATTGTAATATAAATGAAATGGTGGTCCGCACTAAATTTCATTAAAGGCCAAAACCTGTGGAGAGTATTTGGCATGATGCAAGGCTTAGACTAGATGGTTGTCTTCAGCTGGTTGTAATATGTATGGAACACAACATTTGACTGCCATTGCTTGTTCATGTCATTGGAATACCACAATGTACTGAACTTCACGGCCAGAGGTTCAAAGGGCTCGATGTTTGGGAAGGTCACACCTTCTGGCATCTCCCATGTGATGAAAGCGATCAGGATTAGAAGCCAACTAAAGTGGAACTCATATCCTTGATCTTGCACTTCCCTGCAATCCATTTCCAACTGGTTCACCAGGGACTTTGCCCAATTCATTTGTAGGCCCTCCGCGCACTTCCCTGCGAGATCAACTACAAAACCAGTCACTTGGGTGGGTCGGTTCTTGCGAACTAACTTTCCTGTGATCAACTGACAGGCAAGGCACACTGTGCCACTCTGGATAGAAGCTACCTTGTAGCCTCACGTTCCCTTCTCGACATCTCCATAAGTGTCCTTGATCCTTTGTGTGAGAGTGTGGTCCATGGCTTTTCTAGGATAAAGATCTCGTGGGTCGGGTCCTTGCATGCTAAGCCCGGTGATCCGATTTATCAATGTCAGATCCACTGTTATACACCAGTTTAACCGCAAGTATCCACCATGGTAACAGGACAACAACAACTTGACGCATGCATTCACTTCTTGGTGCCTTCCAAAGTGAGGAATCTTCATGACATTGAGCAGTGTGGATTGCATGAGGTTCATAGTCCATGACTGGGGAACTATCTTCGAATTCTTTCCCTTTTTTCTGGTCAGGTACTTATGTGGGGTGAGCATGTTGTAGACCTTCCTGTCGCCGAGGTTGAAGTTGCTAAACTTCAATGCTGCAATCTTTCTTGGTTTGCGTGAACTGCGTGTATTCCTTTCAGGAGGTACATAGTGACCAAAGCGTACTCAAATTATCTGGGCACACTGTCTCGATTGATTGCGCCACTCAGAGGTGGTAGATAGGCAGGTAAAATGCTTGGAATCAACTTAGCATTCACGAGATCATCTTTGTGCTTGGTTCGCTTTTCATCGGTTGGCTGAGATGGTATGACTCGAGCAGTGGACAGAGATGCTTGCACTATTCTTGTTGATGAAACTAGGATACCTTCAGACATAGACATGACTTTCTCAGTCATCAAGTCGATAAAAAATTCTTCAATATCTTTCTCTGCGACACTCAATTCTTCCGACATACGCACTCGAGGTGAACAATCTCGGGTTTGGGGAACAAATTAGACACAGTACTGAGATAGAGAGCAAGAGTGCGATGATCACTGTACAAACTTGGCTTAGTCTGCGGGCTCAAATTCTCAATTGGAAAAAGTGTTCTCGGTGTGTGGCGCAACGGGATAAATAGGGAACTTGACAAAAATTCACTTGCAATGGGTATGAGCCTCCATTAACTCTTGTTCGGTCTGTTATGGCGCGGTCCAATGGTCTGATGACAAACCATAATTTCATTTCTGCTTGTTCGGAGCATCGGTCGAATGGTTATAATGTCCCCAATGGCTATATTGCTTCGCCATGGCGAAGTGCCATGTTTCACTGTTCTGATATCCTGATGAAGCTCCCATTTTGCAATTTTGTTGTCTGCAAAGTTCCCTCTAGAACCTTCTGCAACTTTTCAATCTTAACTCTCTTCTTACTTAATTTTCTAGCCTTTTTTCCAATGAGCTTCATCTCGGTATTCCTTTTTCCATTATGATTCTTATCTTCTTTGGTCATAGTCACTGCACGATGTTGAGATTCTTCCCTAGGGTTCTTGGATAATACTTCGTCTTTGTCTGGGGTAGGTACTTCGGTCTTCTATGGGTCTTCTAATGTTCTTGTAGCTTCAACATCTTGGTTGCTAGTGTTAAATAACTTTGATATGCTATCTTGTTCTTCAATCAAGTGTGCGATCCTTCTGGTCATGAAATCTTTTAACTCTTGTTTCTTCTATTCCAAAACTTCTTCTTCTTCCTTCTGTTTGGCTTGATCTTTACCAATCCAAGGTTTTCCTTGTAACATGGTAAACGGGGCACTGTCTTCAATAAATTTAATAATCTCAAAATCTTCTTCTGTCGAAGTTACATTAGCGTTCATAGGTATGCGAGCGAGCTTTCCACATAGGTTTATCAATTTTCCTCTAAATAGTCCTATTCCTCCTAATGAAGGGATCATAGCAGGCTTCCCTATGGCTTCCCAATTTCTTTCTGTCATGATATTCACCTGTGTTTCTTCATCCAGAACACAATCAATGTTGAAGTCTCCTATTCTTACTTCAATGCATTCTTTTTCTTTGAAGATCTCTGATAGTCTGACATGTCGATGGTCATTCAGGGTTTCGTTTATTTGTAGCAATACTTTCTCTTATTCTTTCTAGGGTTCTACCATTTCTAGATCTGCCTTAGGGTTTTCTTTGTTCAGATTCATTTCTTCCATCTTAGCAATCATTCTAGGGAAATCCAACACTTCATGGTCCATAGCTTTACAACAAATACAACTAGGTCTTTTCCTAGGTCATTCCTTGGCAAGATGTCCCGGTCTTCTTCAACTATAACAGAGGGCTAATCCTCTCTTTCTTTTAAATGATCCCCAACCTTTCTGGTACTGCGTACTAGGATCATGGTAGCTAACTTGCAAAAAATTGTTTCTAGGATCCTGCATCAATTTGTTAGTCCAAACATTCTTTCTATGCATAGGTATAACATATCTTTCACTATTCTTATCAAACCTTATTTCATCTATTAATACCAGAGTTTTCAAGCTAGGACAAAACCTATCAATCATACCTAAATCCATACTTTATAAACAAAAATTTCCACTTATCTTACTTCTACAGAGCACAAAGCTTCCAGATCTAAAACTTTTAACTATTCTTACCTTTATCAGAGCACAAAGCTTGCAAATATTACCTCTTTTAATAAAAAATTCTCACTCTTGCCTTTATTAGAGCACAAATATTTCAGATCTTGCTTCTTTCCTTCAGATCCGACCTCCTTTCTTCAGATCGAGATTCTTTCTTTAGCACAGATATTTATAGATCGAGTAGAATATTGCGTACTAGGGCACAAATCTACGCACAGAGCTTTTACAATCTCAGGTCAAATCTTTGCACAAAGCTTCTTCTTTCTCAATTCCCAGCAATCATAGTTTTAGGTCTCGGAAACAGAACCATTTGTTGGCATAGGGGCAGAACCAGGGTTCAACGCTACAACAACACACCAACAAAGCCCTAACTGCTGGCCCTTTCAGCAACACCTGCGAAGCAGATGAAGTCTCACCTAAGGTAGAGGTAGGGGTGGTTGCAAGACTCAGGTGTTTGCAACCTTAGCTGGGACATAGATCTATGATTGTACCACTTAATAAATCACTTAGCACCGTCAGTTCCTCAATATGAAATCAATATCCACTTTGCTGATAAAACAGAGCTTCACAACATTCAGACTAATCTAATGTATTTAAGCACTTAGCATAGGTAAATAGATCAAATTGAGCAGATTAAGCACTAAGCATAGCCATATAGATCAACTCTAACATTCTCGCATATCATAAGCACAAAGCATAAGGGTGAAATCACGAAGGTGGGTTACACTTTCGTGACAATTGGGTCTCCAAAATTTTGAAAAACAAATTTTCGGCCGAACTAAATATATTTTTCGGTCGAAAGATATTATTTTCGGCCGAACTATTGTTCGGCCGAAAACATAAATGTCAAATCGAATGGAGCCATAACCGGGCCCTCGATTTGCGTGTAGAAATTTGGTCGGCCGGATATTTTTTTCCCGACAATAGTTTTTCAGCCGAAATATAGTTCGGCTGAAATATTATTCGGCCGAACAATATTTCGGCCAAAAGATTGTTCGGCCGAACAATGTTTCGGCCGAACAATAGTTCGGCCGAAAGGTTATTTATATAAGTGCCACACATCGATGAGGGACGGTTAGAATTTTTTTTGGTTGTGAGGCTCTGTGTCGAGGGTTCTGTGAGGCTCTGTGTGGCTGTGTATTAGCTCTGCGAGGCTCTTTATGAGGCTCTGTGTCGCCGAGGATGTGGTAGCAGTGGTCGCCGAGGTCGCGGGAGCAGTGGTCACCGAGGACGCAGCGGTCGTGGAGAAATTTCGAGCGCTGGGGAGGTATTTTACCTTCGCGTTTGGTTTTTGTATAGTTTGGTTTTTGTATGTTATGGTTTGCGATTTCGTTTGGTTTGCGTATAGTTACAGTTACATTGCGTGGTTTTGCGTATAGTTACAGTTACATTGCGTATAGTTACAGTTACATTGCGTGGTTTTTGTGTACAGTTACAGTTATAGTTATAGTTACAGTTATATTGCGTTTGCTTTGTGTATAAACATTGCATTTGGTTTGCGTATAAACAATTAGTTGTTATAAACTTAAGTTTATATTATCACTCTGTTCGCTCTGTTTATCACTCTGTTTATCACTCTGTTCACTCTGTTTATCACTCTGTTCAATTTAACGTGTAAACTTTAGTTCACTCTGTTCACTCTGTTTATCACTCTGTTTATCACTCTGTTCACTCTGTTAAGTTTATATTATCACTCTGCTCACTCTGTTGAATTTAACGTGTAAACTTAAGTTTATATTATCACTCTGTTCACTAAGTTTATATTATCACTCTGTTTATATTATAAATCATATTATATTATCACTCTGTTTATATTATATTATAACTCTGTGTATATTATATTATCACTCTGTTTATATTATAACTTATAATCACTCTGATCACTCTGTTAATCAGAGTGTAACCTTATATTATTTAAAAAAAGTTTTTCACTATTTTCATGTCGTAAACCACGGGCTAAATGGAAAAAGTATGCCGCAAATTTCGATTATACTCCACTACAAAACTCATATGACCAGGTACCAAATTTTGACAAGATTTAGTCCCTAAAGGCAATTAGTATAAAATCAAAACATTATAAGTGCAACCAATGTTCATCGAAAACATTATCAATGCCGTCTATATACAAAGAGCCTACTCTGAGGTTCATTGAATTCAATCATATCAATATATATCCAGATCTCACCAACTAACATAGTGATAATGAATTACAACTGAAATTCTCTGCTTCTCAAACTCTGTTCAGTTAAGGTATAAACAGGACTACTAAATATTCAGTTTTAGCCCGGATACATAACAACAATAATTATGGTTAGTTAAAATAATTTGAGCTTATACAGATCTAAAATTCACTTCAAAACTAACAGATACAGATAAAGTTTTTTCATCAATAGAAAAAAAAATAATATCCAAGGTTGAANGTTAGTTCCATTAAACTCCACATGGAAAAAAACACATTGCAGTAACAATTTCAAACAAAAAAGTACAGCTATCCCCTAGGATTAGGGACCCCTACACTTTGGCAGATGAGGATTGTAGTGCAGCTGATCGGGCCATTTAAAGGTCAATTTTAAACCTGTTAACAAACCAGTTATAAAAATGTTAGGTATATGACTTATAATCAGTGCATATTTCTGTATATAAACTAAGTGCAGATTTCAAACTAAAACAAATTATGTACTTACCTTTAGCAAATAAAGATGTACCTGATGTATGGATGCTATTATTTTAATATGCTCAAAATTTTATGTTTAAAGATCATGGATCAAAACCCCAAGGGTTTGATCTCAACGATGATCTTAAGTGGACTGTTTGCCAAGGAGGACTCAAGGATAATCAGCAAGAGTAGTGTTGATACAAAAACACAAAAACAACTCCACACAAAACTGTCCAATCTGAACTGTGTTTAAAGTGTATTATTTTTTATATTTTTGTGTTTAAAGTTGTTTCTGAAAGTTTTTATAAAGTTAGTATTTTTCTTCTAAAGTTAGTTTTTATAAAGTTAGTTTTTTTTATAAAGATGCTTGAAAAAGATGCTTATATGCTTATTGTTTTCTTATGTTGATGCCAAATAATTAGTTATGTAAATTTTTACCTTATTTTTTCCTTATTGCAATCTTCTTATAGATTCATGGGATTGAACATTATAGAGAACCTTACACCTATAAACACTCAAGAAGCATTGATCTTCACAAAGAACACCAAAAGAAACTGTTAGTTTTAGGGTAAAATTGTAGAACGGTAATTTCTTTAAAAAATTCAATGATTAAGACAAATAGATCTGTTACTCAATCAAATATAGGACACATTGAAAATAAATCTGTGAAGGATAGAAAGGTACTTATACAAGGAACTATGTTTTAATATGTCTCCAAACTCAGATCTAATGATAAAGTAATTTGTTCTAATGCAATATTAACCAGATCTGAGACATACAATAGATTTAAATGCCCAAACATAGATATCATATCTAATAAGTCTGCCTAACCATATCACAACATAAATATCTTTAGATCTACACAATACATGCTAGATTAAACAATTCTGAAGCAGAAGCAAATCAAGGTGAGTAAGGGACATATCTGATACAACCAACTTACCTTGAAGGTGGCACAGTAACCACAGTAGGTGTAGATCCAATTTGCAATGGGATTCCCTCATTGGAATAAATTCTATAGGGGATCCTTAAAAATAATCTAGTCTACCCTTCCCAAATTTATATGTTGGGAAATAAGGCTAGCTCGTAATAGGAAATCTTCCTACAATAATTAAACAATCCCAAATCAATAACGGATAAAGAAAAATGCATTCTCATGGAATACATTAACTCAAGGGAAAACGAGAATAAAGATATTCATTGGATTGATCATGATGAGATAGGTTGGCTTTCTCAAAATATTCCATCATCTCATTGTCAAGGACTCTTCACTCGAAATCCTATTCATAGCAGGTCATGGTAGCTTATGTTGAGTGAACATGATCTTTCGATCTGGTAATTTCATAAGAAATACATCCTTCTGTTCTTTGATGGAGTGTCCAAAGCAAACCTAGGGGTGGAAGGTGTGGTGGGGGTTTTTTTTTTTATCCCGAGGGACACATAGAAACAACCTTTGTTTGGGTTCAAGAGAACTCTACAAATAATCAGGCTGAAGCATATGCCATTCTTTAGGGCCTTCTTCTAGTTAATGAAGCTAGAACAAAGACATTGATTTCTATATATGGATCTCACAAATAGTAC
>JZKD02S1770954.1:173012-197924 GCA_000966675.3 Picea glauca
ACAATTGTCAAATTGACATATCAAATCGTGATAAATTTTTTTTGAAAAATAGTCATTAGAAAGCTAACACAATTCTTCACAAGTTTTGTTTTTACTGTAAAGTGAAATTCGAAATAAAAAAATACTTTTATATGTCGGAAGTTGAATAACTTGTGAAAATACAATTTTTTTTGTCATAAAACAAACAAAAGTGTAACCCACCTTCATGATTTCACCCATAAATAGATCTATCTAAACATATAAAAATACTTAGAAAATAACATGTGAACACATCAAGACAAGGCACAAAGCAACATAACACAATATTTACGTGGTTCACCCCCACCCTGGGGCTACGCCCACCAACTCTTCTTCTTTATTGTCTTTAGTCAATCGGTTACAAGCACAGATCCTCAAAACCCTACTCCCCATAGGACAAAGATCTACGCAACTCGCTAGATCCTTATTCCTTGCATTACAACACAAATCCTTCCACAATTTGCTACAAGGACTTGCACTTAGCTCTGCAAGTCTCTTATAGTAATGCACAAAGCACTTACAGACTCTACTTGCACTTATCATACATTCACATCACATACATGCACCACTACTTTTATCTCGCCTAAGCATCTATTTATATATAAAAAATAGGCCTAAATATGGGTAAACCCATGGGCCGATGTCCCATTCCCGTTACATATTCCCACATCCCAAAAAGGACCCAAAAAGGGTTCAAGATCCCGTGATCTCCGCTTCGTCTTAAGATCCTCCTTCGATAGGTTGTTGAAGTTCCAAAATAGGTCAACATGACCAAGAATATCCCAAAACTTGGTCAAGGGCCAACATCTATGTCGACATCATAACAAACCAACAACTGGAAGTGGTTGAGAAAGACCAAAACCATCTGATTAAAGTTTCCGTATGTTCCCCCTAGTAGCTCAATGTACCACTTCACGATGACCCTCATGAGGGTGCATTGAAATAGTCTCAAATGAATAGAATCATCATTAAGGGAGTTGGATGAAAACCAAAGATGAAAAGTAGTAACATGATCACCCAGATTCTCGCTAGTGTTTCCTTCAAATTTTGGAATTTCTGAAGGAAGCTTGGTGGGGATGGGGGGCCATGACGGGTCATGACACACTGGGTCATTCATTAATTTCGAAAAATATGGAAGATTAAGCGTGGCCAAAAAAGGGAGTCAGGGTTGTAGTGTCTGAGCCCATGCTCCCAGGAAAGATTGGTATTGAGGGATTGCAGGCCATCCAAGGTTCATTTATATACCATGGCCCTGTTTGATAGGGTAATATCCTCCTCCAAACTGATTCATAAGAGGTTGTATGGGAACCATACCTGCAGAGACGACATAATGAGGGTTATAAACACTAACCCCAACTGGAGGAGTTCTGGGATGGGGGTTGCCCATAACGTGAAACTGAATCCCTACGGATGGAACTTTAGAGGACATAGGGGGATTTGTCATAACAAATGCATTTGTTGGAATCGACATGGAGGGAGAAGGGGTAAATGATGGAATATAGGAAGTGACTTTTCCGCCCGGTTGAGTACTCCATCCAGGAGCATTGAGACTAGGATTAGACCCGGAAGAAAAAGGAGGTTGGCCTCCAACCGTAGGATCCGTTTAGGGAATATGTTCTCCACCAAATGAGAGAGGAGCATGCAAAGGAGCCATGCCCCTAGGTCCAAAACTAGGATTTTCATTAGTCGCTGGAATAGAGGATGAAAGTTGCGATGTCATATTGGTTATACCAAAAGAAAAAGGGTTAGAGACTGAAGGTATGGACTGAGAATTGTATCATGGCATACCAAAAAGGGACCCGAAAGGGTTCGTTTCTATGGGTTGAGTACAAACCACATGCTAGGTCACAGTAGGGTTAGGAATCTTTGACACTCCAACTGTCGCGACTGAAGGAGTCGAAGGGATCCCACTAATCACAAAAGGTATAGGAGTAGAGGGACTCCCTATGTCGTTCAGATTCGATTCAGTTTCATAACTGGATAATCACAAGTCTGGGAGGTGGAGATATATGTACCACGTTTATTAACTTTATGCCTTTTAGAAGACAACTTCAGTAAAGACTCAAGATGTGGTGGTAACTTCAAGAAACGACGAGACCTGTGAGGAAGCTGGTCTTGCTCCATGATGACTCAAGAATGGAGATTTGAAACCAAACCATAGGGCCAACTAACAATCAAAGATCACACCAAAATAAAGCAAAAAGGCCAAATGCACACAAACATGATATAGTAGCTGAAAAGGGGCCTCCCTCACTAGAGTAGGTATGCCTTTCCCAAGAGGGGCCCGAGACTCCCTTCAAAATATTGGAGGTATCATAATCAATTATAAGAGCCCTCGTGGGCTTAACAATGCAGTCGGTCAGATCCCCTCGGAGAGGTAATCCTCCATAAAGGATATGTGTTGTCTGACCCTTGTCTGACTTAGGGTACTTGCAAAATAACCCCTTCAAGTAACCTATCTGGCTACATATGTCAAGCAACTAGAGTCACCATAATATAACCATTGCACAAGCGAACAACCGTAAGTCTGGTCCACCGTATGGGCAGGGTAACAAAGCCCAAAATCTTGAAAGCACCACCTCTCACAGAGGTAAAGGTAATAGCAAGACCCCCAAATACAAATAGAACCACACAAATATCTCTGATGCTAAGAAGGTATTAGAGGGCTATCTTTGTAACCAACTTCACATGACCTTGTGCTTAACTCCAGTGTGAGCGGAGCCTCCTGTCGTCACTGATTACACAATGGGTTTCACCACTCCCTGGTTAGACACATATGTTTAGTTTAATAGCCTTGGAGAAGTTTACTCACAAAATCCTATTGCAAGGCCCTATATCTTATACTTGTTTGTGTACCCTGAAAATAAAATTGTTTCTAATCAATTTTAGTTAATCAAAATTACCTATAATGGTTTTTTCTTACTCAAGAGGCGTGGTCGTGAAATTGATGGTATTATGACTCAACATATCAGAGAAGCGAATGTAAAAATACTGCTAAGTCCTAATCTTTAATTCTAAAGAGATGGTAAGCTTTTAAATGCAACTTTCAATGTGATTTCTACAATTTCAATGAAATGCAATCTTTCCACATGTGTCAAAATCAATACTAAGTAATAAAAAGAGAAAATGCCATAATGCAAAATGAGCAATTTTTTTTTTTTTTTGTATTTTCGATATAAAGAAAAGAAAATGCAAGGACCGAATAACAGTTTCACATACATACCCTACTGAAAGAAAAAGAGACAAGCCAAGCAGGATACCAAGAAGCAAACACTCAAACAAATGTGCAAGGACAACTAATGAAAAAGATGATAAGAAATAATAAATCCCAAAAATTCAACAATAAGAAAGTTTTCTATCACTCTGCAAGCACTTAACAGTTAGGAAAGAGACCCAAGAAGATTCAACAATGAACCAAACTCACCCAACAAACACCAAACTCAACGAGTAAGCCTAAAGAGTTGTTGTATGTGACTGTTTGAGAAAAACTCGCGTATGCACGTGCCCTACAGAAGGACATCTCATGTATGTATGCAACTGTCAAGGGAAAAACCACATATATATAGTAAAACATTGCCAAGGTGAGGATTAAGCTAAGAAACTCAGATGCAAAGTAAAAATAGGCTATTAATTAATCAGGCGACAAGGAAACTCAGGATAACAGAGAGCAATTCAAGGAGAAAAACACTCTAATCCCCCAAACATAAGATCAATCCCCAATATGGCCACAAATTCTGTTACGAGGAAAATTTCTCTATGGCATGGGGTAAACCACAACAGACGAAATGACATGCATAAATCAACTCCAATCCCAAGTACGCTATATAAATGAAATGATAACAAGACAAGACCAAGAGCCTACCTCATCCGAATGTTCGATGAAGATCACTGTTGAGCACACAAGTCAAAGATTTATACCTGCAACTTGTCCTCAACAACCAAAATATGCATGCATATGGTGATAATATATAATGTCAACATATAGATTAGCATAATCCATTAACATACATGACAAATACACCCATGGAATAATAATTCAAATATTTGCAAGATATCAATTGGATGAGAAAAGAGTATTTCTATTAAAATAATCAACAAAAGTATATAGGTGAAAAACTTTTGTAATGATACATATCAGAATCGAGAAACTAAGTCCCTCTAGTTGGACCTCCACCACTTCAATCCTGCACCAAAGGCAAGCTCATATAAAGGAGACAATGAGGTTCTCCATCACAAAGAAGGAAGAGCTTGGGGGCTGAACAATGAGTTCAAACTTTCAAGGATAAAAGGATGCACACTCAATATGATGTGAAATTTCTCCATAGTGTCTTTGCTCTCAAAAGTTGAATTCTCTTCTCCACAAGGCTTGGATATGGATCAATTTATAGCCTTCACATGGACCTGAAGGGTCGAGTCAGAGCATTTCCAGTATATGGAAGGTCAAGGATCATGGATCTCGTGACATGGCATGGAAGCCCGACATAATTTTTAATTTTGAGCACCAAACCCGATGTACGTGGGATGTAGTGGAGAAATTTGCGTATATGCTTGTTGTCTAACTGGTAAGGCATGTATATGTGGAAAAATGTGTTTTTTTGGCTCTGGATGTTACAAAAGGGGACTTCAAGTCTACATAGGGAAATGGAAAGTCCATCCAAGCAAGTTGCATGGGGTGAGGAAAAATTTGCTGTAACAACGATAGTTGAGGACATGGACAATAATGTGCCAAGGATTTACGTCGTGTTGGATAACAAGAAAGTTGATTTTCAGTCGCACATGATTGAGGTGGAAGGTAAGATTAATGACCAACCTATTTTTATTTTAATTGACTCAGGGTCTAGTCATAATTATCTAGATCCTGAGCTGGTGGAAAGATTCAATTTTCCAAGAAGCAAGCTTGGAAAACCTTGGTTGGTGCAGTTAGCTACAAGAGAAAAGAGGAAAATTAATTAGATGGTTAAGGCATGTCCAATAGAGATGAACGAACTGCGCATTATATCTGAGTTGAATATTATACCTTTGGGCTCGTATGATTGCCTCGGTGGTATGGATTGGCTGGATGAACACCATGATGCCCGAGATTGTCACAATAAGGCATTTACTTGCATGGATGAGCAAGGAAATTGGAGATCAGTTAAGGAATTCCAAGAGCCGTGACTATTAGAGAAGTTTCCTCTTTACAGTTAAGGAAAAACTACATGAAGGGATGTCAAGTATTCACAATGCACATGGAAGAGGCACCTAAGGATAAAGTGTCAAGTATGGAAGATTGCCCAGTACTGAAAGAGTTTGAGTATATCTTTAAAGAGATACTAGGATTGCCTCCGAAAAGAGATATCATTTTCTTTATTAATATGATGCCTGGAGTGACACATGTATCCAAGACTCCTTATAGGACGAGTACTACAGAACTAAAGGAGTTGTAGATGCAACTTGAAGAGATTATGAAGAAAGGGTATATACGCCCAAGTGTGTCACCTTGGGGTGTACCAATTTTATTCGTGAAGAAGAAGGATGGTACATTGAGAATTTTTATCAATTTCAGAGATTTGAACAAGGTAAGAATGAAGAACAAGTATCCATTTCCAAGGATAAATGACATGTTTGATCAGCTGAGAGGCACATAGATATTTTCCAAGATAGACCTCAGATCCAGATATCACCAAGTAATAATAAGGGAATAATACATCAATAATACTTCCTTTAGGACAAGGTATGGTCATTACGAGTTTACAATGGTGCCATTTGGGTTGTCAAATGCACCAACTATATTCATGTGCCTAATGAATGGAGTTTTCAAAGAGTACCTGGATAAGTTCACCATCATATTTTTGGATGACATTCTTATTTACTCAAAGTATGAGGAAGAACACGAGCAACACTCGAGGATGGTGTTGCAGGGGTTGAGGGAGCATCAAATTTATGCAAAGATTATCAGGTTTTCATTTGATCAACGACAAATTCATTACTTGGGTCATATCATTTGAGAAGAAGGAATAGTTGTGGACCCAGCGAAGATAAAATCCACTGAGGAATGGCCAACACCAAGAAATGTCACAGAAGTGAGATCCTTTATGGGACTAGCGGGGTACTACAAGAGCTTTATTGAAGGGTTCTCAAAGATTTCACATCTAATTACATCTTTGTAGAAGAAAGGTGTGTGATTTGAGTGGACTCTGGATTGTGCAAGGAGTTTTCAACACTTAAAACGTTTGTTGACAAGTGTGTCGATTTTGAGGATTGTTGATCCATATGTAGACTTTGTTGTGTGCATGGATGCATCCAAGGAAGGAATCGGTGGAGTCTTGAGTAAGAATGGACATGTGGTATGCTACGAGTCAAGGAAGTTGAAAGAGCATGAAATGATCTATGCTACACTTGATTTAGAATTGGAAGATATAGTGCATGCCTTGAAGATGTAGCATAATTATCTCATGGGATAGAGATTTGAGGTGAGAAAAAACCATTGTGGTATGAAGTATTTGTTTGGACAACCAAGTTTGAATGCCAGAAAAATTAGGTGGTTAGAGTTCCTTAGTGAGTATGACTTTGACATAAATCATATCAGAGGAAAAGAGAACAAAGTGGCTGATGCATGCTACAACCATTAACATTGTGCGAGAAAATTTTAGAAGTTGTGAGATCAGATCTATGCTATATGGATATAAGTGCGACTTTACAACAAGGTATGTCACAACAAAAATTGGAAGGATATGAGATAAGATAGGATGGGATCCTCATGTATAGACGTAGAGTCTATATGTTGAATGATCGGGAGTTGAAGAAATTGATTTTGTCAGAGATGCATAAGGTTCCTTATGCTAGACATCTGAGTTATCAAAAGACAATTGTCACAGTAAAAAAGCAATACTTTTGGCCAAGTATGAAAAAGGAAGTTGCAAATTTCATTGCAAGGTGTCTCGATTGTCAAAAGGTCAAGGCTGAGCACAAACATCCAACTAGTTTTTTGTATCCTTTTCCTATTCCTGAGTGGAAGTGGGAAGTTGTGACCATGGAATTCATAACTAAGTTTCCTAGCACTACTAAGCAACATGATTATATTATGGTGGTGGTGGACAAGCTTACTAAAGTTTCCCATTTTATTCCAATGAAGTCAGTGCACACGACAACCGGCATTGCTGATATATACATGCGCGAAGTTGCTATGTTGCATGGTGTACCTACGATAATTGTGTCTAATAGAGATTCCAAGTTCACTTCAAACTTTTGGAAAGGGATATTTAAAGGATTTGGAACAAATCTGAATTTCACCACAACATATCACCTTGAGTCGAATGGTCAGATAGAGATAGTAAATTGTGTGATTGAGGACATGTTGAGGATGTATGTGATGGATAATCCATGAAAATGGGAAGAATACTTGCATTTAGTAGAGTTTTCTTACAACAATGGGTATCAGGTGTTGGGGTCCTATAATCATAGGTAACTTGTTTCTTCAACTGCCTATTTGGCGTTTCTCCTGTGATGAAGACATCTGGCTTATTGGGCTCGGTTGATTCCATTTTACCCTCCATTTCATTTCGCTCGATCCTTCATCACCCTGCTGCATCCTTCATCCACCACTACGCCCTTCAATCCCTCACCCTTCATTTCTTCACGTCTTCGCCAATTTTATCCCTGCATGAATAAAAAAGCTTAGGAAAAAAAAATAGGTTAATAATGTCAGTAATAAAATTTAGTGTAGTTAGATTAATTAAAATATGTTAGACTAGTTAATAATTAATTAACTATTAATTAATTAATAATTAAATTAGTTGTTTAAATTAGTAATTAGGTTAGTGTTTATTAATTAAATATTAAATAAAAATATATAAAACAAAATTATAAAACATATAAATTAAAAAATTAAAAAATAAAACAATAATAATAATAATAATAATAATAATAATAATAAAAAACATATAAAACAAAATAATATAATGAAACATAAACGAAATAATAAAAAAAACAAAAAACAAAAAAAAACAAAAACAAACAAAAACAAAAAAATGCACTATGCACACATCCTAAAGAAATAAATCTACGTCTGTAATTTACTTAGACCCCCCCCCTCTCACGTCACATCACCACCAAGGGGTCCGAGTTGGAGGTATTGGGAGGGACAATTGTCACCATATGGTGAACTAGGACCCACCCCCCCACCAATACCACTTACCACCTCAAGGGGGTTCGAGTAAACCACTCCGCCCCTCCCGAAAATTTAAAACCCTTTTTTTGCCTGTTCAACACTTCGTCTTCCGAGAGGGATTCCGAGAAAATGAAAACGAATATTCAAAAAACGAGAGAGGTTTTTGTTAAGAAAAGGAAGAAGAACAAAAAAATCTCCCATATTTTTAATAGGTTCCATCAGTTGGGAGAAACGAAGCCATTTCTGAGCCCCTTTCTTCAGGTTTCCAGTTTTTCCTGTTTTGGTCACGATTTTGCGGGAGCTGTTTCGGCGAGCTGGAGACGAAATTGGAGAAACCGAAGTAGGTTTTTTCTCGAGAAAAACTCATATAAAATAACCTCTTTCAGTGTTTACACAGGTGTCACCATTGAGGATAAACAAATGTCTGAGTGTACCCCTATTCTCAGCAGATTCGACCTGGATTTCAGTTCAGATCTTTTAGGGATTTACTTTCTATTTTCGGCCAGGATGATCGAATTTGATCTCCTGAGCCTAAGGATTTTATTTTTTTATTTATATCTATGTTTATAGAGTAAATAGGATGGTAGGATTAGAAAAGAAACTGTACCAGTGCTGGGATGTAAGCTCATAATGAGCATGTTCTTGATCTCCAAGCAATAAAAACTGCAGGATTCTTGTGTTAAACACTCTGGTGATGTAATTTCTTTATGTAACTGTTTTCCTTGTTTCCACAATCATTTTTATTTCTGAATTAGGCAATAGAGAAAAGAAGAAAAAAATTCATTGGAACATATGCTCTGTTTCTTGACTTTGGATAATTTAAATGTTTTCCTTTGATAGGCAGGCGGGGAATTCTTAACTGCTTCCCATCTGAATATTGATTTGTTTCCTATCTCTTATTATGATTTCCATTAAAATCCCCAAGATCCAGTGTTTTAGCTTCCTTTCGCTGCAGTTTCATCTCACAAAAAAGGATTTGAAAAGTTTGCTGTGGTGACTCCATTTCCCAATGGTCTCCCTTCTTGGTCCTTACTCCATTTCTCACAATTAAAACCTTGTACCCTTATAACTAGCCTAATATCCATTTCCAACAAAGTTAGATCATACAAAGAGATACCTCTCTGAGTCTTGGATGGCTAGATCCTTGACTTCAAGTGGTTTTGTGGTTACCCCTGCCTATTTCCTCCTCAGCCTGGGAAATTATAGGGTGATAACATAATGGTGACCATACCGGGGAACTTTGTCCAGTAGTGCACTTCAAGTTCCAAATCTGGTCACTGATGGTGGATAGTGACCAGACACAAGAAGGCTGAAATCTTTCACCTGGCAACTCCAATCATCTCCAGATCAGTTCCAATTCGAAAGCTCCACTGGAGGAAGAACCAGAAACATGACCAAGCAATCTGGAAAGAGCAGGTATTCAAGCTCAAATTGTATTCAAGACATTTTTGGTTTTATCTGTAATTATGTCCTATCTTTTTCTAATCTGGATCAAGAGTATATTGCTGAAGTTTATATTGATCATCTGCAAATTGATGAACCTCAAGAGACTAAGCCCCAAATTGTAGATCATGCACATACTCATACACTTGTGCACATCCCAGATGCACTTGTAGAAAACCTAGTGAGACATGAGCCTCGTGCTTTATCTCCTGCCATTGTTGAAATTCCAGTTAGCTATAAGCCCCTTGATTTACCTCCTATACCTGTGAAAATTCCAGACCAATACAATCCTCTATATTTTCCTCCTATTCTCCATGACCTCCCTGTCAATTACATCAATAATCTGCCCAAGTTTGATGGAGAAAATGTGAAGATCACTGCTGAAAAACACATCCAAAGTCTTGAGGATTTTCTTGATCTGTTTGAGGTAGAATATGATGATGTCTGCATCAGAATGTTTGCCCTACCATTGCAAGGTAAAGTCAAAAATTGGTTTAAGAATCTTCCAGCTGCAAGCATTAGCAATTTCCATTATTTTGTAAATTTTTTTCTAGATCGATGGGTGATCATGAGAAATGTCTTTCTCATCCAAGAAGAATATGGCCATTTGAAAAGACAGCCAGGGGAGATAGTACATCGGTTTTTAGTAAGGTTCAATAAGGTGTACCATGCAATGCCTGTTGATATAAGGCCACCCCCAGGATTATCCCTTTTGCATTACCCAGATGCATTTGATCGAGAGATGGCATTCTAATTAAGAGAACAAAACACTGCAACCCTTGAAGAAATGCAAAAGATTGCAGTTGATGTTGAAGCTAACCTGTTGAATAGAAAGGCAAAAATAGAAGCATTGATGAAAGACAAAATAGAAAAGGAACACTTGATATCTTCAGAGACAAAACTAGATATTTTGAAGTGATGCACAAGATTATCAGGAAAGAGGAACTTGTTGTTCAAAGACCTGATGTTCCATTAGTTCCAGAAAGGACAAAGAGAAATGTCCCCAATATTTTTCTTGCTCATCCTTGGTATCATGGATTGGATAATGAGTGTTTCATTTATTCAATTCATAACACAGTCAAAGATGAAACTCCATCTCAACTTGCAGAGGAACGACTAGCTGATATGATGTGCATGTTTGATGACATTTTTTACCTGGATAATCTACTCAAGTATGATTAGTATGATGATGATTATGTGGCTGAAATAATTGTTGACTGTTCAAAGCAATCAACAACATGTTGTTGGCAGGAAGAAGATTAGTTGTAGCTCAAATATGACAATCATCCTGTGCATATTAATCAAGATTGCAAGGAGGAAAATGCAGAAAATTTTCAAGAATATGCAAACTACCTGCCCCTATGTTTTGCCTCGCTCATGAGAAAACATTGCAAGAAGATTGTAAATAGTAAGAATGAGGAGTGTGCTGATGAAGCAGTTGAGGAAAACATGGATGATATAGAACCTGCTTCAGACCCGGAGGTGCAACCCTTGAATCTTTTTAAATGTCGAACCTCAGATGAAATCATAGAGCATGGGACAGGTAATGAACTGATCTATTTTTATTCCTTGCCCTTATGATTTAGTTTATTTCAGATTGTGAGAGGGAATCTTATTCATAGTCTGGTTGAGAATCACATTGTAATCCATGAAATTCCAGTAGAACCAATGCCGCAGTCATCTAAAGCACTTTATGACCCAATAGATGATATGCTAGATAGCTTGTGTTTTCAAAGTCAGTTTTCAATTAACCCTAATGATTTCAAGTGCTGTTATGATATGGATATGATAAGACAGTCAACTTCATCATTGTATTCAACATAAGCATCATTTCAAATCCCATCAGGAAATTTGCAGCCATGTCAGGGAGTGCATGAGGATGTAAATAGCATAACTACAACATCAAGTCATGAAGTTGAGTTGGTTAAATTTGAACATCATGAGATAGGTCATGTCTATTATGATCCTATAGTTGTCTATATGGAGGAGCTATTGTTTTCAGAATTCCCATTAATTCCCAAAGTTTCTGGAATTGTCCACAGTCCCAAAACTTTGTGTTGTGAAGATCAGGATGGAAAGCAATTCATGATGCCTATGAATTTCTATTTCTGATATTGATTGAAAACATTGAAAGAGCAGAGTTAGTAGATCAATTGCTTGACTGGCTGCACTGACATTATTGTATCATTTAGAACAACAAAATTATCAGTAGGGTAGGGTAGGTAGAATATTTGAATAAGCTCAGACATTTGAGAATCTTTTTCAATACTGTATGGTTTCCAACAAAGTTTGCAGTTGATAGTATCTAGTTCAGTGTTCATTCAAATCTGAACCAGTTTAAAGATTGTAGTTGTAGTGACTCCATGGCCCAACAAATAAAGCACTGGTCTGCATGTTCAGAGATATGAGATTCTTGACACCTCCTCAGGAGCTTCCATCCCCAGGTGGAGCCTATGTTGGGGTCCTATAATCATAGGTAACTTGTTTCTTCAGTTGCCTATTTGGTGTTTCTCCCGTGATGAAGACATCTGGCTTACTGGGCTTGGTTGATTCCATTTTACCCTCCATTTCATTTCGCCTGATCCTTCATCACCCTGCTGCATCCTTCATCCACCACTGCACCCTTCAGTCCCTCACCCTTCATTTCTTCACCCCTTCGCCAATTTTATCCCTGCATGAATAAACAAGCTTAGGAAAAAAAAACCAATAGGTTATTAATTTTAGTAATAAAATTTAATGTAGTTAGATTAATTAAAATATGTTAGACTAGTTAATAATTAATTAACTATTAATTAATTAATTAATAATTAAGTTAGTTGTTTAAATTAGTAATTAGGTTAATGTTTATTAATTAAACATTAAATAAAAATATATAAAACAAAATTATAAAACATATAAATTAAAAAATTAAAAAATAAAACAATAATAATAATAAAAACATATAATATAATAAAAATAAACAAAATAATAAAAAAAACAAATAAATAAATAAAAAACAAACAAACAAGAACAAATAAAAACAAAAAAACGCACTATGCACACATCCCAAAGAAATAAATCTACATCCGTAATTTACTCGGATCCCCTCCCTCTCATGTCACATCACCACCAAGGAGGTCCGAGTTGGTGGTATTGGGAGGGACACTTGCCACCATATGGTGAACTCGGACCCCCCCTCCCAATACCACTTAACACCTCAGGGGGTTCCAATTAAACCACTACGCCCCTCCAAAATTGCCCTCCCAAAAATTTAAAACCGTTTTTTTGCCTGTTCAACACTTCGTCTTCCAAGAGGGATTCCAGGCAAATGGAAACAAATCTTCAAAAAACAAGAGAGGTTTTTGTTTAGCACGGGCTGAAGAACAAAAAAATCTCCCAGATTTTTCAAAGGTGCCATCAGTTGGGAGAAACAAAGCCATTTCTTAGCCCCTTTCTTCAGGTTTCTGTTTTTTCCTATTTTGGTCACGATTTTGCGGGAGCTGTTTCGACGAGTTGGAGACGAAATTGGAGAAATTGAAGGAGGCTTGTGCTCCAGAAAAAATCATCTACAATAAAATAATTCAATTTTTACACAGGTGTCACCGTTGAGGAGAAAAAAATGTCTAAGTGCACCCCTATTCTCAGCAGATTTGGCCCAGATTTCAGTTCAGATCTTTTAGGGATTTATTTGCTATTTTCGATCAGGATGATTGAATTTGATTTCTTGAGCCTAAGGATTGTATTTTTTTATTTATATCTATGTTTATAGAGTAAAGAGGATGGTAGTATTAGAAAAGAAGCAGTACCAGTGCTGGGATGTAAGCTCACAGTGAGCATGTTCTTGATCTCCAAGCAATAAAAACTGCAGGATTCTTGTGTTAAACACCCTGGTGATGTAATTTCTTTATGTAACTATTTTCATTGTTTACACAATCATTTTTATTTCTGAATTATGCAATAGAGAAAATAAGAACATAATTCATTGGACCATATGCTCTGTTTCTTGACTTTGGATAATTTAAATGTTTTCCTCTGATAGACAAGTGGGGAATTCTTAACTGCTTCCCATCTGAATATTGATTTGTTTCCTATCTCTTATTTTGATTTCCATTAAAAGCCATGAGATCCAGTGTTTTAGCTTCCTTGCCCCGCAGTTTCATCTTACAGAAAAGGATTTGAAAATTTTGTTGTGGTGACTCCATTGCCCAATGGTCCCCCTTCTCGGTCCTTACTCCATTTCTCGCAATTAAAACCTTGTACCCTTAACTAGCCTAATATCCATTTCCAACAAAGATAGATCATACAGAGAGATCCCTCTCTGAGTCTTGGATGGCTAGATCCTTGAATTCAAGTGGTTTTGTGGTTACCCTTGCCTATTTCCTCCTCAGCCTAGGAAATTATAGGGTGATAACATCAGGCATATTTGAAGATGAGCCCATTTCAGGCACTCTATGGCAGAAAGTGCAACACGCCAATGATTTGGGATAACCCAGTAGACTGCGCAGTAGTTGGGCCATATTTTCTCTGAGAAATGGAGGAGAAAATGGTAAATATAAGGCATAATTTAAAGGCTGCTCAAGATAGGCAGAAAAGATGCGTAGATAAAGGCATAACCCATAAAGAGTTTAAAGTGGGTGATCACATGTTTCTAAAAGTGAAGGCTAGGCACAGTTCTCTGAAGTTGGGAAAGTGCTCTAAGTTAGCAGTGCACTACTATGGGCCATTTTAAATCCTTGAAAGGATTGGTCTTGTCGCTTATATGCTTGAATTTCCTAAGTCATTATGCATTCATAATGTTTTTCAAGTGTCATTACTTAAGAAGTATGTGCCTGATGATAATCATGTTCTTGAATGGAATATGATCCAGGTGGAGCCAGAAGGCGAATTTCAAGTGCGAACGATTTGCGTATTGGATTGGAAAATAAGGCAGCTTCGAAATCGAGTCATGGAGTTGGTAAAGGTCCAATGGACCTGGTACGGTACTAAGGATGCAACCTAGGAGCATGAGTATGCTATGCGAGTAAAGTATCCTCATCTTTTTTATGATGTTTGAAATTTTGTATGTACATTTGTATGCGATGAACTGAGGACAGTGCATAAATAAGGGGGAGGGGATTGTGATGTCCTTGATATGGAACTCTTTCTAATTGTACATAGGATGGTGAGCCAATTGATACCAAGTGTAAAGGTAATGAACATTTAGGCTAGGAGCCAAGGGCACCTGGTTTTGGTGTTGTGTGCATCTGAGTAGTGCATGAAGAATTGTTATAAAGACAAGGTGCACACATTATATGTGTTGCACGCACCTGGAGTAGTGCAAACATTTCACTATGTTGCACACACTTGAGTTAGTGTGTGGGAATGAATGTATATGTATTGAGGCTAAAGATCCTGTATGATTATGAGGTGGGTAAGCCTGGATGCAGATAGGCCAGTGCGCCTATCCATGTAAATATAATCATGATTATTAATATAATATGGCATTGATGAACACTTACTGACTCAGACGAAAAGAAATTAGGGGATGACTCCACCGAAAAATGGAAAAGGGGGTGAGTTGTAAGTCTTGGAGAATATTTTAATAATATTTTTGGGAAAAGTGTAATGTCAGATATATTATTTTATCCTAAGTTCCCGAGGATAGGGAATGGGTCACCAAGTGGCTTAAAGCTACTTTTGGAGGTGACAAGTGTCAAGTGGAAGGCATGCAATATATATATTGTTGGTATGTGCAATTGTTTAATTTAATTTCACTGCTTAAGGTTGTACTGAAAAGGGAATGTTGCTTCCAATGTTATAAGTTGCATGGCGCGACTCAAGATTGGGATGAGCGTGTTACTCCAAGTAATAATGTGCAGATTGTGTTTAAAGTAGATTCTACGCAGTGATACTTTAGAGTAGCATGGCCCAGTAACATGTTGGGCTTGTTAAAGTTTGGTTGATTCAGAGCACCAAAAGTTGAGGATTGTGTGGCGTAGCTTAGCCTGGGTGGTTATGGGGTTGGTGAGATGGGATGCAAATAGGCTAGTGCACCTATCCTTCTAAAATGTAATCACACTCAATTTATTAATAATATCACATCATTTCTTGTAGATAGATCAGACTAAAATAGATGGGGGGATAAACTCCACCAAAAATGAAAAAAGGGGGACTTAAGTCCAAGGGAATATTTTATTAATATTTTCTAAAAATGTAATTTATGGATAATTATTTATCCTAAGTTCTTGAGGGGTGGGAACGAGTCACCATGTGGATAAAGCTAATTATGAAGGTGATAAGTGTTTGATTTAAGGCATGCAATATATATTGTCGGCCTTAGTGTATTTCAAGAGAGAAAAATCATTCATCTCATTCCTTGATCATTCAGACCGACACTCCTTCGGGGGATCTAGAACTGAATACTATTGTATAACCCTATACTTGGGAAAAATCGATTTTTGGTCGAAGAGGCGGGTTGTCAGGCCCTCGCGCATTCTCTCCAGGTGAGAGATTTGTTGTCAAAGAGGTGAGTTGTCAAACCCGTGAGAATTATCTCTAGGTGAGATATTTGTTGACGAAGAGGCAGGTTGTCAATCCCGTGAGCATTCTCTCCAGGTGAGAGTTTTTCTAGGAATTGTTCCTTGATGTGCTGGGAATTAGTTGCAGTTCTCTGAGACTTCATGTATGGCCTATTGTTGAAGCCTTGGAAGGGAAGTGAGGTAGCCAAAGGAATATTGAGCAGAGAATGGGGACACTTCTTGGGGTGGGACATGCATGTGGGTAATGAGAGACTGTAGGCTAGTTGCAACAGTGGGCACCTTGGACTGAACAATTATGTTGATTATTAGAACTTATCTTGGAGTTAGGAATCCTTTTGCCCTGGTGGATTTTAAGTCCCAACTCGGGGGTGACCTGTTGCTGAAAGTATATGAGAAACAAAGTCTATGGCTGGGAGGAACGTCTGAGATCTACGTGCAATTGGTGACTCTTCATAAAAGATAAGTGTCCTTTATGTGCTTGTCTCATTTATGGTGTGGTTAATTATCTATGTATGATATGGGTTTAATTCTTGTATGATGTTGCATATAAGCAATTTTTGTTATTCTATATAATGTTGTTTGCACATGTAAGTGTAGTGTTGATATTCAATATTTATAGTCGTACATGCAAAGTATGAAAATTGTTATTTGTTATTCCTGTTAATTTAATCTTATAATAATGGTCATGAGTCTCCAAGGAAAGGTTAGAATGGTCATGTGTGTAGGGAAATACTTTGTGCACACAAGAGGATGGATTCTCTTGTGCGCACAGGGAATCAATCTGCATGCACAAGGAGAACATAATTTATGTGTGACACCATAATGGTTGCGCACGCAGTAGTGATCACATGTTCATAGTGGATTACACAGACAATAATGTTGTGTGCTTAGTATGCTTGTGCACACATTTGTATTGTGTTACTTCTACTATTATAAGTTGTTTCAAAAGAGGAAAGTTTGTGTGGCGTGACCCAACTTGGGGTCAAGCGCGTTACTTCAAGTATTTTTGCGTAGACCAATGCTATATAGTAAAATATGCACACTAGATTTTGGAGTAGCATTGCTCAGTAGTAAGTTGGGTAACGTTACAGATTGGTATCAGAGCGCGATACCTAGCTAGGAGGCTGGGTATGTTACAGATTGGTATTAGAGCTCTGGTTTCAATGATGAGCCTGTATGGTTCGAGTTTCTACTTAAGGAAAAATCCGGATTGGTAAATGGACAAATTTGGAATTACAACACAACTATGGTGCGCCTAAAATAAGGATGTGCAAGTGTGTGCGCTAATTTTTTTACATTGTGGGGTGCAAAAATGGAAACGCGTAGAAAACAATGAGGCATGGGTGTGCGCACTAAATATTTGGGGCTGTATAGAGCAAAACTTGTGGTGCATGCGTAATATTGATACACGGTGTATATGTTAAATATTGACATCATGCATTGGTACATGTGTGCGTGCATGGGATTCATAAGGAAGAAGGAAATAACAAAAGGGTATTTGGATGAATTCCAAATGATGATGATAGACTACGCAAGACTCATAATTGCGCAAGAGAGTAGTCGATGGGAAATTTTTGGACAAAGGAGTCCAATTATTCACCCATAAATTTTGGAATTGGGACGTTAAAATCATCCAAGAAATCAAAATAAAGGATTATGAAAAAATGGTGTAGAGTTTTCATGAAGTTGTCCAATGAATTCATCTAACAAATCTTATTGTTTGCACATTTTGCAGAATTATTAGCAATTAGACCAAGACAAAATCAACACAGAAAGTTAAAAAGCATGGAAGATGTATAGAGAACTTACATCCATGATGATGAATTCGGGTATTTGTATGTCTGTTTGGGTGTTAATGGTACAACATCCAAGGAGGAAATCATGAACTTGGTAGAAACCATAAAGGGATTGCAAAAAAAGATCCAAAGCTATAAAGATGATAATGAAAGGGTTATGAAAGCCAAGGAGCAACAAGATGAATTGAATATCAAGTTGATGAAAAGATTGGACATAATAGAAAGGAAAATGTATAAGGAGACAGAGTCAAGTAGGTCAAGAAGTCATAGGTCTCATGACGAGAGAATAAAAACAAGAAGTGTTGAAAGGAATCATCGCCACTCACCAAATTATTCATTTACAAAAGTGTGGAATAGATGAAGTCCATCTCTTGTCATAAAGCATAAGAGGAGGACCAAGGTGGATGAGATATAGGGATAAATGAATAAGATCAACCCTCCTACCTTTTATGATGAGAACAAGAAGGATGAATATGCAAAGACCTAGCTATTGAGCATGAGGAAGTACTTCCAGCTGCATAATTTTTCTGTGCAGGTAGAATGGAAAATTGCCATCTATCAGCTAAAAGGAAAAACATCAATGTGGTGGGATCAGTTTGTGCAAGTGAAACACATTGATGAAAACAAGGTTACTTGGAGGGAGTTCAAGAGGTATTTTCAAAATAAATACTTAACCAAGGGATACTATGACAAGAAAATGAAGGAGTTCTTTGAACTCAAGCTTGGGAGTATGACAATATATGAGTATGAAAGAATATTCTTAGAGATACATAAATATGTCGCATTCATCAAGGATGAGAAGGTTAAAATTTAGAGGTACATGAGTGGGCTGCCCTCATTTATCAGTGACAAGATATAATATGATGACCCCAAGACATTAGAGGAAACCATAAGGCAAACTAAATGTCTTTAAGATCAACAAAGTGGAAGACCAAATTTCCAAAAGGCTTGGGAAGACAAGATGAAAAGTAAGGTGGAATAGAGGAAGAAGGGGACTAAGCCACCATTTTTCAGAAATACTTCGCAAGGAAAACCAACTCTCAAGGATCCCAAAATGATGAATACAGTGGGGAAAAAACCAAGGCAACAACCTATTCAATGTAGGGGTTGTGGTGGATATTATATGTATAGAGATTTCCCACAAAGAGGTGACAAAGAGAGGACTCTGCACAATGTACAACAAGCTGTGACAATTGAAGACATGGGAAAAAATGTACCAAGGATCTACGCCACCCTAGATAACAAGCAAGACAAGTTTCATTCACACATGATTGAAGTGGAAGGTAAGATTAATGACCAACCCATTGCTATTTTAATTTATTCAAGAGCTATTCATATTTATATAGATCCTAAGATGGTGGAAAAATTCTAATTTCCAAGCAACAAGCTTGGAAAACCTTGGTTGGTCTAGTTAGCTACAGGGGCAGAAAGGGAAATTAATGAGATGATTAAGGTATGTCCAATGGAAATGAATGGACTACACACAAAAGATGATTTGAATATCATACCTTTGGGCTCTTATGATTTTATCATTGGTATGGAATGGTTGGACCGACATCATGTTGTTCTAGACTGTTACAATAATTCATTTACTTTCTTGGATGAGGAAGGAGACTTAAGAACAATTCAAGGCATTCCAAGAGCTGTCACTATCAGAGAAGTTCTAGCCTTGGAAATGAAGAAAAGCTACATGAAAGGATGTCAAGTATTTGCAGTGCACATGGAGGAGGCACCTAAGGATAAAGTGCCAAATGTTGAAGACTGTGTAGTACTAGAAGAATTTGAGGATGCCTTTAAATAAATATCGGGGTTACCACCGAAAAGAGATATTGATTTCTCTATAAATCTGATGCCGTGAGAAACTCCCATATCCAAGACTCATAGGTTGAGTACACTATATTTGAAAGAATTACATATGCAACTTGAAGAGCTTTTGAAGAAGGGGTATATATTCCCAAGTGTATCACCTTGGGGTGCCCCAGTATTGTTTGTGAAGAATAAGGATGGTACATTGAGGATTTTTATTGAATTCATGCAATTGAACAAAGTAATAGTAAAGAACACGTATCATATTCCAAGGATAGATGACCTCTTTGACTAGTTGAGGGGTGCACAAATATTTTCAAAGATTAGTCTTAGATCTGGATATCACCAAGTGAGAATTAAAGAACAAGAGATCAACAAAACTTCCTTCAGAATGAGGCACATACATTACAAGTTCACAGTGATGCCATTCAAGTTATCAAAAGCACCAACTGCCTTCATCTGTTTGATGAATGGAGTTTTCAGAAATTANTATTGGATATGGTGTTAATGATTTTGGTTATCGCTTATGGGATTATGAAAATCACAAAATCATTAGGAGTAGAGATGTCATATTCAATGAGAAGGTCATGTACAAAGATCAATTGTAGGGAAAGAAACAGGGAAAAGAAAAATCAAAATACATAGTGATTGATGAGATCAATGAAAAAGAAATTCCAAAGGTACTAGAAAATCAAAATGTAAAACAACAGGAGAAACAGGTACCTCAAAATCCTACAAGTGTTGTTAGAAGATCTACCAGGTTAAGTAGACCCCCTGAACGATACTCTCCTTCATTGTATTATTTATTGTTCACTGATTCTGGTGAACCAGAATGTTATGAAGAGGAAATGAAGGTAAATAACCAAACTTGGGACTTGGTTCAGTTGCCTGAAAGAAAAAGAGCATTGCAGAATAAATGGGTTTACAAGTTGAAGGAAGAAGATGGAGGAAAAATATGGTACAAGGCTAGACTTCTTGTAAAGGGGTTTGCACAAAAGAAAGGTATAGATTTTGATGAAATATTTTCTCCCGTTGTTAAGATGACTTCAATTAGGCCTATTTTAAGTCTTGTGGCAATAGAAGATTCACATCTTGAACAGTTAGATGTAAACACAACTTTTCTCCATGGGGATTTGGAGGAAGATATTTATATGCAAAAAATACAGGGTTATGAGGTCAAAGGGATGAAAAATTTGGTATGCAGGTTGAAGAAGAACTTGTATGGCCTAAAACAAGCTCCAAGGCAATGGTATTTGAAGTTTGACACGTTTATGACAGAACAAGGTTATAGTAGATGTCATTCTGATCACTGTGTTTATTTTAAAAGGCTAGAAAATAGAAGCCATATTATCTTTCTATTGTATGTAGATGACATGCTTGTTGGAGGGTCTAATATGTAGGATATAAATGTGCTCAAGAGGAAATTAGCTAATTCATTTGCGATGAAGGATTTGGGTGCTACAAAGAAAATTCTTGGTATCAAAATAACAAGATACATGAAAAATCACAAATTGACATTGTCTTAGGGTGAGTACATAGAGAAGGTGTTGGAGAGGTTTAGAATGCAAAATGCAAAACCAGTTAGTACACCTTTGGCTAGTCATTTGAAATTAACTAAGGAAATGTGTCCCAAGACACAGGAGGAGATAGAATACATGTCCAAGGTCCCTTATTCATCAAAATTTGGCAGTTTGATGTATGCGATGGTTTGCACAAGACCAAATATTTCACATGCAGTGGGAGTTGTGAGCAGATATACAAACAATCTAGGTAAAGAACATTGGGAGGCAATAAAGTGGATTCTCAGGTAATTGAGAGGTACTTCTACTCATGCATTATGTTTTGGAGGTTCATACACTGTTCTATAGGGATATATTGATTCAGATATGGTAGGTGATAAATATAGAAAGAGGAGCACCACAGGGTATGTTTTTACTGAAGGCGAAACAACAATAAGTTGGATTTCAAAACTAAAAAAGGTTGTTGTACTTTCAACAACAAAAGCATAGTATGTTGCCACTACAGAGGCTAGTAAAGAAATGATTTGGTTACAGAGGTTTATGGAGGAATTGGGAAAGAAGCAGGATAATAGCAGGTTGTACTGTGACAATGAGAGTGCCATTCATCTTGCAAAGAACTCAACCTTCCATTCAAAGACTAAGCATATACAACTCAAGTACCATTTCATACGATTTGTCTTGGAAGATGAACATTTGAAGTTGGAAAAGATACATACTATCCAAAATCCTTCAGACATGTTAACAAAGGGGGTAGCCAGGGAGAAACTGAGTTCCTGTTCAGTTTTAGTTGGTCTTCAAGCATGAAGGTGAAGATGAGAAATTTTCCAGGTTTAAGGTGGAGTATAGTCAAGTAGGTACAACAACAATGGAGTTGTTGTGATCAGTCTCCAAGTGGGAGATTGATGGTTGTGGAGCCTGATTATCTTCCTAATTTAGAGGTTTGTTTTAGCCGTGCTTGGACCCCATTCCCTAATGGGTGTGTGTGTGGGGGATTCCCCCCACACAACTATTGTCAGGGGGGGTGACGACAATTTTTTTAGCCCCCCTTAGTGGGGGATTCAGGGGAAACGCCCCTGAAGCAAAATATTTGGAAAAATTGCCTTGTAAAATATTGTAATTTCGCATTCAATCTGGACCGTTCATTATAAATTTGCAAATATGATGGTAGAAGTTATTTTTATGGTTTTTTCCCCTAGAAGGAAACCCTCTCTTATGAGGGAATTGTATTGTGACTGTGTATTATCGCGAATATTGTATTCTGAGAGAGGAGACTGCGAGAGAAAGAAGAGGAAGTTACAATGATTGAGCTGTAGATTGTATCCCTTCATTTTGCTAGATAATAAAAAGGAAGGACCTTGTAATTTCTCTGGTGGATGTAGCCCACACTGGGTGAACCACGTATATCTGTGTCTCTATTGTATTGTGTATCTTTTGTGTTTTATTTCCACATTTTTTTTAATTTTTTTCATTGCTCCGCAATCTTGTTTTTCTAACAAGAAGGGCTCGGGGGAGTCCTTATTCAGAATGGGCATGTGATATTCTACAAATCAAGAAATTTAAAAGAGAACAAAAGGATCTATTCTTCTCATGACTTAGAATTGGCAGCCATAGTGCATTCCTTGAAGATGTGGAGGCACTACCTCATGGGAAAAATATTTGAGTTGAGGACAGACCATAGTGGTATGAAATATTTGTTTGTACAACCAAGTTTAAAGGCCAGACAAAGCGGGTGGTTAGAATTCCTTAGTGAGTATGACTTTGCTATCAAGGATATCAAAGGAAAGGAGAACAAGGTGGCTGATGCACTCAATAAGAGGGTGCATGAGATGCATGTTACAACCATTAGCATGTACAAATGAGATTTGAGTGACATAATTTTAGGGGTTTCCAAATTAGATCAATGCTATGTGGACATAAAGATGGATTTACAACAAGGTATGTCATAACATAAATTGGAAGGTTATGAGCTAAAAGAGGATGTAATCCTCATGTATAGGCGCATAGTTTATGTGCCAAATGATCGATAATTGAAAAATATGTTATTTTCATAGATGCATAAATTTATTTATGCTGGACACCCAAGCTACCAAAAGACGATTGCAACGGTCAAAAATCAAAACTATTGGCCAAGCATGAAAAATGAGGTTGCTGATTTTATTGCTAGATGCCTTGAATGTCAAAAGGTCAAGGTTGAGCACAAATACCCAACTACTTTGCTACATCCTTTTCCCATTCCTGAGTGGAAGTGGGAAGTTGTAACCATGGATTTCATTACTAATCTTCCTAGGGCTGCTAAGCAACATGATTCTATTATGGTAGTGGTGGACAAGCTTACTAAAGCTGCCCTTTTTATTCCAATGAAGTCAACGCACAAGTTAACCAACATTGCTAAAACGCACATGTGAGAAATTGCTAAGATTCATGGTGTACCTAAGAAAATTGTCCCTGACAGAGATCCCAAGTTCACGTCGAACTTTTGGAAAGGGATATTCAAAGGATTTGGGACAAATTTGAACTTTAGCACATCATATCACTCTGAGACAAATGGACAAATAAAGAGGGTAAATCTAGTGATATAAGATATGCTAGGGATGTATGTGACGGACAAACCGATGCAATGGGAAAAATATTTACCTTTGGTTGAGTTTTCTTATAACAATGGGTATCAAACATCTCTAAAGATAAGCCCATTTGAGGCACTTTATGGCAGAAAGTGCAACAAACCAGTGAGTTGGGACAACCCAGCAGACCACATAGTGGTTGGGATAGATTTACTTAGGGAAATGAAGGAGAAAATGGTAAAAATAAGGAAGAATTTAAAGTATGCCCAAGATAGGAAAAAAATAAGCGCAGATAAAGGCGAAACCCACAAATATTTTAAAGTGGGTGACCATGCGTTCTTGAAAGTAAAATCAAGACACAATTCCCTAAATTTGGGATATTGTTCTAAGCTGGTAGCATGCTACTATGGGCCATTTGAAATCCTAGATGGGATTGGTCCTGCCGCATATATTCTTGCATTTCCTGCATCCTTGTGTATTCATAATGTTTTCCATGTATCATTGCTTAAAAAGTACATACCCGATGCTAATCATATTATTGATTGGAATGTGATTCATGTGGATCCAAAAGACGATTTTCGGGTGTGATTGTTTTGCATATTGGATCGAAAAATAAAAAAACAATGGAATCGAGTCATGCAGCTAGTAAAGGTCCAATGGACCTAGTACGATCCCAAGGATGCAACTTGGGAGAACGAGGATGCTATGTGGGTAGAGTATCTGCATATTTTTGAAATTTTGTATTTACATGTGTATATAATGCACTAAGAATAGTGCATAAATAAGGGGGAGGGGAATGCAATGTCCCTAATCCAAACCCCATTTGTAATTGTACATATAGGCTGGTGAGCCAATTGGTACCAATTGTAAGTGTAAATGTACATATAGGCTAGTGAGATGTTGGTACCAATTTTTGTTTTGCACGCACCTGAGTAGTGCACGAAGATTGTTATCAAAGAAAGGGTGCACACATTTCATAGTGTTGTGCACACCTGGGTAAGTGCGCATGGTTTCACATCAAAGGAAGGGTGCACACATTTGACATTGTTGTGCACAATTAAGTAAGTGCATGAGGATTTCCTTGAAGTGTGCATTGAACCGAGTTATATGTGTGTGTGTGTG
>JZKD02S1770954.1:216877-231451 GCA_000966675.3 Picea glauca
CGTGTTTCCTGTGCTCGATGTCCACTAGCTTAACTTCCTCCAATGACTCGGCCTTCACTTTAGAATGACCTATGTTTAATAAAGTAAATCTCCTGATATGAATAGGGAAAGATGGCCATGCCTTTTTCTGAAGGGCTTTTAATTCTAACCCAATACCACCTTTGGCTAATTGATAAGCCACTTCTTTGCATACTAGTCTATCTGGTAAAAAATTTGGGAGTGCGTGAGGTGGAATGGAACAACCATAAACCCTAACATAAGAAAAATTTTCCTCAATAAACCAGTCGACAACCGATTTGACGCTTTCTATGATTGCGTCAGAAATGCGAGGGGGTTCGCATCCAAAGAATATTTTGTGCAGATGAATAATTACATAATGACAAACATCATAAAAAATGTTTTTTGCATTTTCTTCCCAAAGAGCTGAGTGGTACTTATGAACAGGCTCTAGGCAAGAGGCATTCCAACTCCAATTCATTAGTGGGAAAGGAGTCATAAAACAAATGGCATCCATAATATAAACAGACATATAAAATGACATTGGTTGTCCTTTCGACTTGGCTTCTTTATACTTTGCAACCTCTTTTGTGACGTTATCTGACAAAATTTTATGCCAGTTGAAACTGCGTCCTTCCGAAACTTCTTCTAGAAAAGGTGTCTAGTCTGCATGAAAATGACAAGGATCCTTTCTTCCGAAAAGTCTACATAACATCATTGCTACATAAACCATATATTCATTTAAGGAAGCTGCGGCATAAATCCCATGTTGATCTTCCCTAAACTTATTTTCATCCCTAACCCATCCTTTAATCATGTTAGGGTATGTCTGTCCCGCTTCAATGCATTCTTTTCTTTGAAATTCGGCTAAAAACTCAGAATTAAAGGTGTGTCTATAATTGGGTGAGAGATTATACATTACTTGAATGTGCTCAGGCCTGAATGAACCGATGACAACTCCTTGCTCGTTGTAACACACCCACTATCATAATTTAAAAATTTTGGGTTAATCTCCCACCTCTTGAGAAATCTCCAGAAAGGTACATTAGCGAAATACCAATCCCTGGTTCAATATCGAGATTCGGGGTTTCGGAGTTTGCGGTGCTGAGGTGCACATGTACCCGGAACTCTCGATCCTCTGATCCCTGATGTGCTCTTAGCGTATTAGCTCTCCGGGCTAAGTCCTAGTCAATACGACCACAACCTTCACTAGACCGTAGCCTTAAATCCTATCGGGGTTTGGTACCTGTCAATGTAACGATGCACAAGTCCCCTGGACTCTCGACGCACCTTTACACTGACTAGCCCCCTTGGCTATACAATGGTCCATGTGACCACTTACCATATGAACGCAACTGTATAACCTTCCATCGGGGTTTCGACATTTGTGATGACACAAAACACATATCCCCGTGACTCGTGATTTCCCGATTCGCGACGCGCCTTTTTGATCATGCTAGCCCCACTGGCTTAGCCCCTGGTCCACATGACCAACTCCGTGACCACTACCTTATCTCCGTCGGGGTTAAGGGGTTTCTCATTTCACAAGACCCAAGTCCATCAGACTCGCAATCTCCCGATTTCCGATTCTCTCCGGATCCTTGCCACGCCTCTTCCTTACAGCTTCGTCCTCCCCCGCTCCTGTGCTGACAACTGGCCCCCATTGATCGGAGTTTCACGGATCACGAATTTAAAGCACACAATTAACTTGTCACCAGGATCCCCAATTTCCCGATGAATTCCCCTGTCGGTACTTTCATCGATGGCGTTCGATCTCCTGCCACGCGTCCTTCTAGATGGACGGTCCCGATTCCTCCGAGATTTCGAGACTTTCGATGTCCCGTTCCTCTTGTCCTCGAAAAATCCAATTTTTTGATGTGTCAAACTACGATGGCACCTTGATCTCCGACACCTGTCCCTCATATGGACGATTCAGATTTACTCTCGGGATTTTGAGACTTTCGAAGTCCTGTTTCCCTTGCTCTCAGGAACTCCGATTTCCCAATTCACAACTCTTCGGGATCTCTTGCCACGTGTTCCTGTTGAGATCAACGGTTGAGATTCTCCGTCGGAGTTTCGAGACTCAAAAGGTCTCAGTTCTCTTCGACTTGTGAAACCCCGACACCTCCAAAATCCCGATGACTTCCCAGAATGCTGACACGTGTCCTGCCAAGATCAACGGCTAGGATTCCTTCTCGGGATTTTGAGAATCACAAGGTCTCAATTCCTTGCCTTAAAAAAACCCCGATGACCCTGATATCCCGATGACTTATCCGGGATTCTAACATGTGTCCTGCCGAGATCAACGGCTATGATTCCTTTTCAGGATTTCGAGAATCACAAGGTCTCGATTCCATGCCTTAACAAAACCCCGATGACCCTGATATCCCGATGACTTATCCGGGATGCTGACATGTGTCATGCTGAGATCAACGACTAGGATTCCTTTTTGGGATTTTGAGAATCACAAGGTCTCGATTCCCTGCCTTAACAAAACCCCGATGACCCTGATATCCCGATGACTTATCCGGGATTCTTACATGTGTCCTGCCGAGATCAACGGCTAGTATTCCTTCTCTGCACACTAGGGTTTAACTCCGGTGCAACTTCTCGAGATCTGACGACTGACGAGATTTTTTCAATCTTTTCTGTAAGATCCTGACCGTCGATTTCTTCATCCTTGAAGACCTTCTCGATAATGGCTGAGTATCCCTACTACAAGAGGGAATCTCTACTAGAGATCTATTCTAGGGCTTTCCTGGAGATGGATAGGGGAAATAGATTCCCGAGGACGGGCTGGGAGCCTAACTTAACTCAATCTAAGCATAACTAGATTTATTTATCAACGTAAGTCATGCATGGTTTCCTCTGTGATAAGCATATATCACTTAGTCATATCAAACACTACGCGAACACTCTCATGCTGAAATCATTTACAATTTCACATTTCTATGAGCTAATATCTACTCCTTATTATCAATTACTGCACATACATTCTTACACAGGAAACATTTACAATTCCACAAGTCTATGAACATATGTGACAACATATAAATTTCAAGATTCAATATGAGCAAAACACTTATCAGAAATAACTTCAACAATGGAAGCAACTGCTGAGAGGGGTGCTCGTTTCCACCCAACCATAGGCGGACTGAATCCTAATGGATTTACCACTAGCCACCCCCGAGCTGAGGCCACGATGTTCTGAGACCTGCGTCTCCCTGTCTACTAGTGCCCAGGAGTGAAGGTTGCAATCCCCTCCTCTCTGCGATCACTCACTCTGCGTAGAACTGCCAGAGTTCCCCTCGCGTCTCCCCCCGTCAATCACTTCTTCCATACGCCTTATCCTCTCACGAGGTTGCGTGTGGCATGATTACCCTCGCGCTGGTCAATCATGATGGCTCTACGGATAGGCGGTTCACCTCCCCATCCCTCATCAATCCATCAACCTACCGGCCTGCAAGGCATTTATTTCAGGGCTAGCGAGCCACTTTTGGTTCTCTGTGCCAGTGGAGTCCAAATACGGTATTTAATCCTTGGTGGAAGTTAATGCCCCTTTTCTAGGTGCCCTCCACCACCATCGTGGTCTCTTTTCTGCACACCCCCTCTCAGAAGTTCTGCAATAAATTCAAACTGTTATTTACATTCATTGAACTCTACCTGTAGGTCCATTTACATCACATATTCATACTTATGAGTTTTTCCATAGTCCTTGGCCAGTTCAGTTATATTTACAATCTGGGGGAAACAAGGTGTTACACTCGTTCAGAATGCTTCTTGTCGGGATATCCACTTTGTCCAGAGCCCAGCTGATCATATCGGTATACGACACAAGTCTCAGATGTGCAACAACCTTATGAAGCTCATACTCGACAATATCTCGGAGGTGATTTTCCGAATCAATGGCTGCATATTTAAGCTCATCCTCTAGCTTTTCAGAAATTCCAGTCCATGATTTGACGGAGTGTACGTCGAGTGGAAAAGTATCAGAAATAATATCGCCTTCTTGTTGGTCTTCAGTTTTCTTCGGAGATTTTTTGGGTGCCATAGCTCTGCGTTAAGCTTGAAAATCTTTCACAGAGAGTGGATGAGAAGACTTAGCTTCGAAATGGAAATACAGACGTTTCAAACTTTTTTCTTCGAATATATCGTAAAACTATGGAGATTCGTACCTCTGTCACAAAATAAAAGCTCTTAATGCAAGAGATATTTTCGAAGATATGCATTTAATGCCTGTACCTAGGCTTTCTCGGTGTTTTCAAATATAATAGAAACTTACTTAATCAGACAACGATGCATTAATGGACATTCAAAGAAAGATTAACTTTAAACCTTGTTTAGAAGTATGATTTATTAGCGTTAATTTGAGTTAAATTTGAAAACCTGATTTTCGGAGTTTCGACACTTTTTATGTCGAAGAAATATGTCATCGATGAACTCCGATTGCCGAAATTGCGATGTATTATTTTAAATTAAAACGTTTTTATTATGTAAATTAATCGAGATTAGATTTTTTCGGGATTTCGTTAATCGGAAAATCGGGAATCGGGATTTTGAGAAATCTGATGACATGAGTTCGTGCTCTTATGGAATCGCGAATTCCAAAATCGCGAAATGGCAATGACATGTTTCTTTAAAACACGATTTAACTTATCTTAATCAACCCAGTAATCAAGATTAAGGCTTAACAGATATAATTTATTTTGAATGTGAATTGTGAGTCGGGATTTTGGTGATCGGGATTTCGGGAAAAAGGACGACATGAAACACGCTTCTCATAGAACCACGAATTCTGAAATCGTGATGTAATTGTTTAACTTTTAATCATTCTTAGCAGAGATTAGATTAATTCAAATCATTACTTAAGGATCAAATGTATCGCTAAATCGGGAAATCGAAAAACATGATGACAAGATTATATGATCTTATAGAACCGCGAATCCCGATATCGCGACGTGATTAACTTAACTTTTAAATCCTTTTAATTGAGCATTAAGTAATTATGTTTTAATTAAGTCTTAAAGTATCGGGAAATCGGGGATCAGGGTTTCGCAATTCAATTTGCATCAAACATTTGTTTACGCAAAACCCTGAATCCCGATTTCTTTAGGTTTAAATTAAAATTCGTAAATTTTAAATTACTGCCCGTTTAAAAGATTTTTTCAAAGAGTGTTTGAAAACTTGTATTTGTTTAGATTTTTTCCGTTCATTTTCCAAAAATAAACAATAAAAGGCATCGCGAATTTATAGGTGATGAAATTCTTGTTTTAAGAACTCCAAAATATGCAAAGACTCAAAAATTACAAATCTTTTATCCTTAAGAAATAAAATTTCAAGGTCTGTTTCAACACCAGATATGGGTCGTACAATAGAGAATAATTTGATAGGTTTTTCTATCGTTTTATTTATCTCACTAGGACATTATCCCTGTTATGGGATCCCTGCTTTTATCATAATAAAATAATCTCAGTACTAGTTTTACCTCTAAGGTTTTTCCATGGGTATCTACCCAAAAATATTGGTGTCAATATGTGCATGATTTGGTTTCCAATATTTCTTCCGCTATCTTTATTTGAGTTGAATATTCTAGTAGTGTATTTTTTTTTTTGTGAGCTGCTAACGTGATTTCCAGTAAGGAAATCACTAGATAGCAAAATACCTAGGTGTTAGAGTCAGGATTTCAACAGTTCACTGGTGAATTGACATCTTGCTTCCTGCCTGGTGTGACACCCATATGACATGCATTGAATTTGATACAAAATTCATTGATTATGAAGTTGGGTGGTGGGATAATCTCCCATTGATCATAATATCCCATTTTGGGTTCAATGTGGCCAGGTTGGCTTGAGAATCGATCAATCTATTCTTTTCCCTCATGACATGGTGAAATGAAACTTCAGGTATATCCTTTGGAGCATGTCTTGTTTTTTTGACAATATTTCTCACTTGAGCATCCCTTGGTAGGGTCCCTTTGATCATGCCTCTTATAATGTTAATGGAGTCTCCTAAAATAATGAGATGTTTGCATTCTGAGGTGAGGCCTATGATCCTTACTACTACATTCTTAGCGAATTCCTCCCTCTGGTCATGCACCTCATGCTGGGTTATCGATACTGCTTGGATCTCCAACTCTGTTATCCTCGCTTGAAGCTGCTAGATGGTCTCAACGAGCTTCACCACTTGAACCTCGATTGACTCCTATTCATCCTGTGCCAAGCCTGGCAGAGAGTGACATGCTTTATTCACCGCTTCTTTGACCACAGTCTGCTCTGCGAGCAACTGGTCCTTTTCTCTCTGTAGCTTCGTTGTGTCCTCCTGGAGCATCGCCTGAAACTCATCTCTCTCATTTGCATAGGTGGTTACACAATACCACACTACTCGTAGTTTCTCTAATAATTACTCTTTCTTTTGTTTCAAGGATTATATAGCCTTCTACTTTTCTTCCTGGATTTTCTAAAGTTGAGCCTCTGTCGCATCTGCAAGTCTTCTTAATTGGGCTGGTTCATCCCCCAATTCTGCAATCTATGACAAGGAAGGTGTAGTAGATACTGCGCAGATCATTTGAATAGCTTGTTGTATTTCCTTCAGTTCCTTCTTGACCCTTTCATACAACTCCTCCCGATTCTCTCAATATCTTTGTAAGATGTCCTTGGAAGCATCCTCCATGGCTCCGCGGACCAAGCTGATGTCGTCCTCCATGAGCGTGGCCTCTAACCAGGGCTTGCTAACATAAGTATTTTTTCTTGTTGAAGGTTTCTGTGGAGAAACCTTCCTCTTCTGCGGTGTTACTGTTTCAGTAGGGGGATCTTTCGGTGGTGTAGCTTTTCCTTCTCCTTCATCCCCTCCTCCTTGTCCATTTGCTTCGTCTCCTCCTCCTAACGAGCCAGATCCATTTTTTTTAGAGGCACTGTCCTCCTCATCAGTCTCTATATTCCATACTTCCTCCCTTTTCTTCTTCTTATTTGTCCCACTGGACTGTCTGACATGCTCGACCCGGGTGACTAGGGGGCTTCCTATGATGTCAGTGTCAAAGAGTTCTTCATCAACAACAGGTACAAGGAACTTCTCTGGCCACTCCTTCGTGATCTTCTCCATGTCTTCGTCTGCCAGCTTGTAATATGTCTGTAACTCTTCCTTGCTTTCGTCTCTATGCGTAATGATATAGATAAAATGCCAATCTGCACAAAACTTGGCTATTGGTCTATACTGGTGAAAGGTGCACGGTGTCATGCGTGGAAACGATTCAATGGAAACCTTCTATTGCTGATAATACACATGGAACACATTGTTTGATTTCCATTGCTTCAACATGTCGTTGGTGTACCACAAGGTAGAAAACCTAGTGGCCAATGGCTCCAATGGTTCAATCTCTGGAAATGTGTCTCCTTTAGGCGTTTGTCAAGCGACAAATGCAATCAACATGATCAACCAGCTAAAGTGGAATTCATATCCCTAATCCTAAGCTTCACAACAGTATTTCTCGAGTCCATTGACGAGGTAACTTTCCCAATTCATTTGCATGCCCTCCACACATTTTCCTGTGAGGTCCACCATGAACCCAATGACCTGTGTGGGGCAGTTCTTTCTTACAAGCTTGCTAGCTATGAGTTGGAAAGCGAGGTGCACTATGCCATCCTATATAGAGGCTAACTTGTAGCCTCAATTTCCCTTTTCAATTTCGCCGTAAGCCTCCTTGATGTGCTGTGCTAGGGAGTGGTCCGAGGCCTTCCATGGATAAAATTGCTAAGGGTCTAGTCCCTTCATGCTTAATCTTGAAATCAAGTGGATCAACGTCAGATCCACAGTAATTAGTCGATCGAGCCACGATTATCCACCATGGTAGCATGATAAGAGGAGTTTAACGCAAGTGTTAACCTCCCAGTGACAATGAAAATGGGGAATCTTCATCACATTTAGCACAATGGACTGTGTGAGCTACTTAATCCATGGCTAGGATACCAAGCAAGGCTTCTTCCCAGTTGTCTTTGTTAGGTATCGGTGGGGTGCGAGCATGGTGTAGTTCTTTCTGTCATTGAGATTAAAGTCGCTATTCTTCAGTAGTGGGATCTGTCCTAGATGACTCCCAACTACGTGTATTCCTTTTGAGATGTATGCAATGATCAGAGTGTACTCATAGTCGTGTGGTATGCTATTGCGGTTAACCGCACTAGCCAAAAGTGGGATATAGTCTGGTAAGATCGATAGGATATGCTTCGAATTAGCCATATCGTTGCGATGATTACTTTGCTACTCAGTCACGGGGGTAACATGGCCATAATGTCATCCAATCGAAGGGGAAGCCTGCAGTCCCCTAGTCGATGATGCATGTACTCCTTCAGATAACGATTTATCAACCATCAACTTCTTGAGGACCTCTTCAACAGATTTCTCTAATTCACTCGGTTCGCCCAACATTCTCATTTTTAAATAGATAGGTCAGGGTAGGTGAATGGATAGGCATGGTAGAAAAATGGATGGCGAGGTCTGATAACAAAACTCGACACACAATCACTTCTCTTCTTGGTTCAGTTAATCATGGGTGGCACAAATTGGTCCCGTCGCAATGTCCGACGGGTTAAATAAGTAGGGCCTCGTAACAGATTCTTCCAACAGGAAAGGATGCTTCCATCAATGTGAATCTGTCCATTATGGCGTGGTCTCAACATCCCAAAAGTGGTCCATCCACCCATAAATGCATTTCCTAGCCGTTCCAGAGCATTGTTCTAATGGTCGGGGTACCTCCAACGATCATATAGCTTCGCCAGGGTGAAGTCCCATTCTGCATGGTTCTGCTGTTCCGACGAGGTTGAAATCTTGTGAACTTTCCTCCTGCGAGGTTCAAGTCTATGAAGTCTTCCATCTATTCTTTGTAGCTTCCTGCAAATTTTCTAACTTGTCTTTATTTTTATTGATATTTCTTTCCTTCTTCCCTATAATCTGAGTCTCTCTAACAATTTCTGGAATCCTCTTTCCATTATTATTCTTATCTTCTCCTAGCGTGGTGACTTCGCATTGCTGATGTTCTCTCAAAGGGTTTGAAGTTAATATCCCTTCTCTTATTAATTCCAGGGTGGGTATTCTTATTTATTGCATGGATAGGTCCTTCAAACCTTCTTGCGTTCTTTCAACCTCAACAACTAATTCTCTCACCTTCTGTTGCTTCGACTTGTCTTCTCATTCTTCTATTAGTCGATCTATTTTTCTATCTATGAAATCCCTTAGTTCTTTCTTTTCCTTTTCTATAGCTTCTTCCTCTACTTTCCTTCTGATTTGATCCTTCTCAATCCAAGTATTTCCTAACAAAAGTGGAAAAAGGGGCGCTGTTCTCAACAAACTTAATGACTTCAAATTCCTCTTTAGTTGATGTTCCATGGATAATAATAGGTACATTAGTAATTCTTCCACATAGGTTTATCATCTTTCCCTTAAACAAGCCTATCCTTCCCAATGAAGGTACCACAATAGGCTTTCCAAAAATTTCCCGAGTGTCTTTTGTCATAATATTCACTAGTGTTTCCTCATCCAAGACATAGTCTATGTCTAAGTCTTCTATTCTTGTACTTATGCGCTGTTTTACTTTCAGGACCTCTTGTAAGCTGACATCTTTGTGATCATTCATTGTTTCTTTCAACTGTGATAACATAGTCTGAGATTTCTCTGATTATTTCTCTTTATGATTCTCTAACATGCTCTTAGTCTCTTGACTTTCTTTTTCTTGTCTCATATTCATCCTTTCAACTTTAGCAATCATCTTTGGACAATCCTCAACCTCACGACCACCAATTTTACAACAAAGACAAATAGGACATGTACTAGGGCATTCCTTAGTAAGATGTCCCGATCTTCTGTAGTTATAACATAGTTTCAATCCTCTTTTTCTTTTATATGTTCCCCAATCTCTTATGTATTGTGCACTAGGATCACAGTGCTAGACCTGCAATCTGCAAAAAATCTTTCTAGGTTCCTGCATCCACTTATTAGTCCAAAAATTATTTCTATAAATAGGAATAACATATCTTTATTCATTTCTATTAGCTTTACTTAGATCAAATCTTTCTTCCAACTTCACCCTAGATTTCAGACTAGGACATAATCTAATTCGTGCTTTCAAAACAAAAATTTTCACTTTTCTTACTCTTATCAAAGCGCAAAGCTTTACCTCTTTTAAGATATTACCTCTTTTCTTCAGATCAGGTTTCTTTCTTAGCACAGAGCTTCACAAATTAAGTAGAGTACTATGCACTACAATAACAGATCTACGCACAAAGCTTCTCTTTTCTTTACTTCATTTTCCAACAATCATAGTTTCAAGTCCTGACAACGAAACCATTTGTTGGCACAGGGGCAGAACCAGGGTTCAATGTTTCAACAACGCACCAAAAAAACCCTAACTATTGGCCCTTTCAATAACACCTGCGAAGCAGGCGAAGTCTCACCCGAGGTAGAAGAAGGGGGGGTTACAGGACTAAGGTGTCCGTAAACAAGCTGGGACACAGATCTGTGATAATAACACTTCGTAGAGTATTCTAGCAACATTTAGAAGGAGATATGCATTAATTCATTAGCTTCATTAACATTGCATAACAAACCCTAAGATATATCGACACAGTAACAATAAAGATTAAGCACTTCGATTGCTTAGCACATATCACTGAGTTATATATAACATTCATTCATTCTTAACGCAACTAAAGTACTAAGCATTAACAGATCTATCTAACATACATAATAAGAAAAGCACTGAGCAGATTCATAACATAACCAACAAAGCACAAAGTAGACCAAAGACATAAGATATATGTGGTTCACCCTAGAGTGGGGCTACGTCCACCAACTGCTTCATCTTATTTTTTATTCTTCACTCTCTTACATTCATCCGCTCCTGTGCACTAATCCATAGAGACAAGCTTCACACCAGACAAGAGATCCGTGCACTGCACACCAGATGCTCCTTCCCAAAACTATGTCATGGCACAAAGACAACTTCTCTATTAAGCACAAAGCCTTACATCACATTTTGTTGCACAAAGCAACTCAGAACTACTTACACTTAGCTTCACAAGCTATTGACTCTCTTCTACATTACATTATTACTTATTTATAATTTTACAATAAGGCCTAATCATGGGTAAACCCATGGGCCAAAATCCCATAACCCATTACAAAAACCCTAGGGAACCCCTTGCTAGGTCCACATAGCCCGCAAAATAAGTGAGATCCACAATCTCAGCTCTGCCTGGGCGCTCCATATTCGAACAGTCTGTTGAAGTCCAAAAGTGGTCCAAACCTGACCAAGGTTTCCTCAAAACTTGGTCGAGGGACAACAGGTGGAGAAGGACTTCCATCTAGAGATTAGGTCAAGGAAAAGAGTGAACAAAGGTAGCTACAAGTGGGTTTTAGTAGAGAGAAGCCACATGAAAGGGTCAATTCGTACAAATTTTTTCATACAGTCCTTGAAGTTGTGTATGCGAGTTTCAGTGGACACAAGCACGTATACACAACTTTACTCAAGGAAAGGTGTGTACACCTTGAAAAGCATGCCAGATATGGGTCGTACAAAAGAGAAGAATTTGATAGTTTTTTCTATAGTTTTATTTATCTCACTAGGCCATTATCCATGTTATGGGATCCCTGCTTTTATCATAATAAAATCATCTCAGTACTAGTTTTCCCTCTGAGGTTTTTCCATGGGTATCTACCCAAAAATATTGGTGTCAATATGTGCATGATTTGGTTTCCAATATTGCTTCCGCTATCTTTATTTGAGTTGAATATTATAGTAGTGTATTTTTGTTTTGTGAGCTTCTAACGCGATTTCCAGTAAGGAAATCACTAGATAGAAAGATACCTAGGTGTTAGAGTAAGGATTTCAACAGTTCACTGGTGAATTGAGATCTTGGTTCCTACCTGGTGTGACACCCATATGACATGCATTGAATTTGATACAACATTCATTGATTATGGAATTGGGTGGTGGGATAATCTCCCATTGATCATAATATCCCATTTTGGGTTCAATGTGGCCAGGTTGGTTTGAGAATCGATCAATATATTCTTTTCCCTCATGATGTGGTGAAATGAAAATTCAAGTATATCCTTTAGAGCATGTCTTATTTTTTTGACAATATTGCTCACTTGAGCATCCCTTGGTAGGGTCCCTTTGATCATGCTTCTTATAATGTTCATGGAGTCTCCTAAAATAATGAGATGTTGTATTTGGTTCTCCTTGACTAGATGGACACCTTGGAGGAGGGCATATTCTTTCACTTGATTATTGGTGGAAATGTGTATACTCCATGCAAAAATTATCTCAATGTTTCCCTTAGGGTGACCACTCCAATACCTGCCACCCTGTGGTTACCCTTTGAAGCTCCATCAAAACAAAGGATGTGTGTCTGTTGAGAAGCTAACAACTGTTGGAATTTCGAGGAAGGAATATGAAGCTGCTATATTGATCTAGGCCAAGAGTGAGGTATAATCTTGTAATCTACATGGAATTTGTCAAACCACAATTATTATTGCTAATCCAAACTCTGAGGAGAGTGGAGCTCAAGTTGACAGGATTTGAATTATTCCATGACTTGGGGTTTGACTTGATCTACCACTTAGCTAGCTCTCACTTCCTTTTCCATGAACACACTTATGTTTCTTTCCAACCAAATTTTCTAGCATATGTATTTTGGGAGAGCGACCCAGAGACGTATGAGGATGGAATTATTCCTGAAAGAGCCCAAATATTGCATGTGCCAATTTCCTAGGAGGATCTTAATCGAATATGGCCATCGAACCCTACATGAGATTTCCTGAAGTATAGCCTCCCAAATTTATTTAACAATCCTACATTCCAAAAACATGTTTTTGATGGATTCACTATTCTCCTTGCATAGGGCACATTGAGAGGGACCTTCAATACCCCTTTTGTTGAAATTTTCACTGGTAAGAATTTTTTTCTGAGCTGAAATCCAACATAAGATGTTTATTTTAGGGGTATCACCCTAATTCCAAACATTTTTCCAAAGGGGGATTTAACCAGGAGAACAAATTGCAACAAGAGGGCTTCATATCCCTTGCTAACTGAAAAATCCCTCATCCCCCCACCCCCTTTTGTATTGATCCTCTAGATTCCCAGGAGACAATCCATATAGGGAGGGAATCAAATTCTTATCCTGATCATGGATATCTACAAGGGGGTCCCCCAAGTTCCAACCCAACCAAAAACCCAAAGATCCCTAGGAAGAGATGTCAAATAGGGTGAATTTATGTTGACTTGCAAGCCATTCTTTGATTATAATCATAGAGTCATATTAGGATAGGGGGGTATGATCAAAATGATATCTTCCCATATTATAATGTGCTTTCAATTTCCAGGGAACTAGGTGAGCTTACTTTTAAGGAGGGGTAGTGATTCCTGAAGTAGCTTCCAAATTAGAGAACCTTTGGGATGAGGGAGGGTGTTTTCTAGGCCTCTCAGACAGTCCTTTTGAAAATATTTAAAGATGAGAGATTTCTTCTACCAGTCAAATTATCTTGATATCATTATCCACAACATTTTGGATCCAAGAGACAAGTTGGTAAAAATTGGATCCTTCACCCCTATACCTCCATGAGATTTGGGAGCCCTCACCACTTGCCAATTGACCAACTGGAATCACTTGTGGTTATATTTTTCTCCTTCCCAAATAAATTTTCCGAGCTCTTGTGCTACTACTCTCTTGATGCCCATCAATGTTAGCATATAGGAGTATTGAAAGATGGGAAGAGCCAAGAGGACCGCTTGCACCATGATTAGATTGCTTACTGGATTTAGCCATTGAGCCCCCCACAAAGAGAAATTTTCCTGGATTTTGAGAGGATTACTGACCATTCAACCACTAAAAGAGAATTTAGGCAGATGTGAATCCCAAGATATTTGAAGGATCTCTAATTCACCACCAAAGGGAATTGAAGAGTCCTTGCAATGAAAACAAGAGAGCGAGCACTGGTATTCCAGGCATAAAGAAAGCATTTATTATTATTGACTGACCCTCCTGATACTAGAATAAATTGGTTTAGAATTTTTTTGAACCTCCCTACCATGATAGAAGAAGCTCCTTCAAGAAGGATAATGTCATCAACAAACTGTGAGTAATTTATTATTTTGACTCCTGAGATTATTCTGAGTCTCGGTATGTTCCCGTTCTTTCGTTCATGTTCCAACCTTCTCCCCAGTGCCTCAACCATTAGAATATAGAGCAGGGGGGACAATGGGAAAACTTGTTTGAGTTCCCTGATGGCCTTGAAAAAACTTGTGGGGATTCCATTTAACAATGGTGCAATCCAGGGGTTGCTGATGTAAGCTTTAATCTAGTGAATGAAAGAAGAGTTAAAACCAAATTTGGTTAGAACAACGAGAATAAAGCTATGCTTGACACAATTAAAGGAATTTTCCATGTCAATATTTATGACCATGCCTCGTTCCCCTCTAATATTAATGGAGTGTATCTCCTCTTGCACCAACACTATATTGTCCCAGATTTGTCTTTTTGTAACAAACCCACCTTGATTGGGGGATATAAGTTTGTGAAGAGCCTTTTG
>JZKD02S1770954.1:250204-271583 GCA_000966675.3 Picea glauca
TGTGATCTTCAAAGAAGTTAAAAGTACTCCCAAGAACAAAGATAAACCAAGAGAAGGACAACCAAAGAAAATAAAGTTTGAGATGAAGAATGGATAATGTGACTCAACAAATGAAGAAGAGTAAGATGAAAAAGAGGAATTATAGACTCCGATCTTGAGGAGATCTATTTGAGTAAGAAGGAAAATAGAAAGGTGTAGTCCACCTAATTTTCATTCTACCTTTGTTTTATCCACTATTGATGATGATCCTAGAACCGTTAAAGAGGGACTTGATTTTTGAGGTAGGTAAACTTTGGAAGAAGTCCATGGTTCAAATATGGAAGCCTTAGACAACAATAAGGCATGGGACTTGGTCAAGTTTCCTGATGGAAGAAAACCCATCGATCAAAAATGGGTGTTCAATAAAAAAATCAATGCATAAGGCATAATGGATAAGTACAAGGCTCATTTGGTAGCAAAATGATATTCCTAGTTGAAGGGAATTGACTTTGGTGAGATTTTCTCCCCTATTGAAAAATTGACTTCCATTAGATTTATATTGTCTCTTGCTACAATATTTGATATAGAAGTAAACAAATGGATGTAAAGACAATGCTTGTACATGGGGACCTAGAAAAAGAAATATACATGAAAAACCATGAAGGAGTTGGTTTGTAAGCTAAAAAAGTCCCTATATGACTTAAATCAATCTCCAAGGACATGGTATGAAAAGTTTGATACTTACATACTATCACTAGGATTTGTGAGAAGTAAGGAATATCACCAAATGTATTCCAAGCAGGTTGGTGTTATATTATTTATTAATATAGTTTTGTATGTTGATAATTGGAAACAACAAGGATATCATGAAGGATGCTAATTTTTATCTACCCTCCAACTTAGACATGAAGGACTTTGGTGCTACAAACTTTATTTTGGGCATGGGGATTAAAAGAGATTGTGCAAATAGGAAAATTTGGTTAGACTAAAGGAAGTATTTTGAGACAATTTTACAGAGGTTTAATATTCATGAATATAAATTGATCAAGGATCCAATTCTTATAGTGAGAAATTTATTTGCAAAATAGGGTCCCAAGACATAGGAATAGGTAGAAGACATGTCCCTTGTTCCCTACAACAATTCTATTGGTAGTTTGATTTATCTTATGGTATGAAATAAAATAGACATTGCCCATGCAGTGGCAGTTTTGAGTAGATATATGTTGTTAGATACCTATCCTTAGGGATTTAGGTACTTTGTAAATATCATTGTAAATATTATTTAGGAGAAATATGAAGTGCCATATGTGAATATGAAGTGTCAGTCAGACCTCTTAGAAGATGAAACCAAAGGTCACTTCACATTGTGTTTATGAATGCCTCATGTTAATGCAAATCAATAATCCACATAGTCACTTATTCCCTTTGCCCATCCCTGTCCTGATAGTGGTATCAGAGCAATTTTTAGCTCCACGATTCACTCCTCCCCTAGGAATTTCATTCCCTCGCATGAAGAGACATCTCTCTAAAATTTTGTCTCTCTATTTATTCTCTTTGAGGTCTATTTTTACTCTATCATTCCCTCATTTCTATGCAATTTTTAGGGTTTCCTCTACAATCATTTGCACCCCTCCTATCTCTTACTAATTCTCTGAAAAGGATAATATTTTCCGAGGGGCTCTTTGCAGTATAGAAGGCATTATATAATGAACAATTTTTTAAAGACTACAAATCATGGATTATTTGCTACAAATTTGTGCTTGCATTACCTGTTTCTTCATTTTTGGATGAGACCCTTCCGTTTTCAAACAAGTCGCGTGATCAAAATTCAAAAGAAGATGAACCCTTCACTGGATTCTCTTCTCCCTATGAGTTAGATGAATGTTGAATCCCTTGACATGGATTTTTATTTTATGCATTCCTATAAAAGAGAAGCATACACATTGTATTCCATTAGGATACCATGCTGACTTTCCTCCTATGTGGAACTTATCGCTTCCTTCAAACAATTCCCCTTCCACAATGTAGATATATTCTTAGTGATAGAATGATGTTGTTTACAATCACCAAGATTAGAAGCACTTAAATTCTTGTTAAACAAATGGATCATCTAACACCAACATGGAAGTAGATGGAATTCAAAGAAGTTGAAAAAGTATGTTTGCTGTTATAGTGACTAACTGCACTAGAAATCCTTTCTTTAAGAAAGTATTTCAATTTCATGGCACATATTTTTTAACAAATTAGAATAGAGTGGTTATCTCAATTAAATTCCAAACACTGTATATGTTATGACAACACAACGAATCTCATAAATTAAAAATGGAATAAATTTTTGCCAACTAAGAATTTGTGCTAAGCAAAAGAGGATGAACTCATTATTCATATTATAATTGAATCCCTTACTAGGGCTCAGACAAAAAACTTGAATTTGACACAAAGAGATTGATTGGAAGGAGATTCAATAGCCCATCGGTGCAGGAAGACATGAAACACTAGTCGACAAATGATGCATCATCCACATCATTTGGAAGTCCAGAAAGGGAACCCATGGAAGCCCTAATGGATCAAGTAGCTACATAAAATGAGAAATTGTCTTCCACCATGGAAACATGATGTGGAAGAAATAATTTCAGAGGTACAGGGGTAAGAATAACCATCTTGAAAGATTTGGTCTTCATTATGTCTGTTGTGGCAAAGAAATGTAGAATCCTTTGGAAAAATATCAAAGACAAGCAAGATCTATTGGAAGATTGGTTGTTGTCATTGATGTCAACCCTAGCCATTGTCTTTTGGACCCCACAGTTGATCGAAGTAGATAGACATGAAGGAAATTACACATGCAGATACACAACCCATGGATGGATAATATAATTCATGCATTTTCTGGTGGTATGTGGCACATCACGTGGATCCTAACGATTGAGGAGAAATGAAGTTTTGAAGATGACAATGTGAATTGAAGAAAAAACTACATGTCATCCCTAATGTTAAAAGGAAGTGACATAAAGGGTATAGATACATCTCATTATACATTCATTTTTCAACACACACAAGTTTATTAATGAAAAAGGAGATATAAGTCGAATTTCTGAGGAAACCTAAAGTAAAGAAGGCTGAATTTCAAGGGAGGATGAAGTCTTTTGGTGATGTGTTCTAAGGTATGTCATTTACAGGTCATCTTACCATTTTCGATATAAATTTGTTTATAGAACGATTCAGATGGTGAAATGCAGAGGATATTGAGAAGACATATCTAGGTACATGTGGTAAAAATTTCAGCTCTTCATTCGCTACAATTTTGGAGATACACTCTGTGGAAGATAAGGTTTTTTACTAGTCCTGAAGCTAGTCATAAACATGTGTTTCAGATAAAACAATCATAACGTATTCATAGAGAATCCAAATGAAGTGAGACAAATTTCATTGGAAACAATATGGGCTATAGTTTCATGTGTACTAATTTTAGAATCTGATGTTAAATATTGAGCGTGGGGCATTCTGTACAAGTTCACTCTCCTGAATAAACCAGAATTGAATAAGGTCTACCATTTTCTCTATAACTCCTTTTTTGGGAGGATTCAAGGAGTGAAACTTGGAGGAGTTTTAGAGAATACATTGAGTAATATTATCTACAATATCATAGTATTCCAAGAAGTGAAGAATTGTGGAAGTTGAAGAAGTCTCAGGAAGCATTATAAGGTTCTATTTGATGGTTGGTTGATGGTGATAATTTAAGGTAAAGTTTTTATTATCTCTCATATATTATTGGGTGGAAGGGAGGGGAAAGGATGGAGAGGTCAAACCTCTCTTGATATTGGATTATTGTATCTTCCTTTTGGAGGTTTATCCCTCCCTTTATATTTGGAAGTTGTAGCTACCTTTGGAAGTCATTACTTCCTTTGAAAAATAATACACAATTACTTCTTATATACTGTGCATGGTGTATCTCTTATACTATGCATCATTGTTCATTGGATAGTATTCATTGCTGATTGGATATAAATTGAATACATGATCCAATTGAAGTACAAGTTCAAAAATACCATTTCTCTAAACACTGATTCACCCCCCTCTCAGTATTTCCAACAAGATCATCAAGAAGACAAAGATAAAGTATTAGATCCGACGAAAGGTAAAACACTTGAATATTCTTATTATATTGTTTCCCATTACAATATTGTAGTAGTTAAATATTTATTTAACACTTCATTTGCTTCTTGAAGAGATGCATGGTTTCTTGAAACATGTGCAACATGCCACATGAACTTTTAGAGAGACTTCTTTGAAGATTTCAATGACAATGTATATACTATAGTCTATTTTGTAGATAAATCAAGTCTTAAACCTTCGGGAATTCGCACCATTAGGCTTAAATTGTATGGATTCCAGTATTTTCTTCTGCATGATGTGCTCTATATTCCTGAGATGTGAAGGAACTTGTTGTCTATTGTGCACATTTGAAAACAAGGCCAATCTATTCATACATTCAGTGGAAAATTTCAAATAATGAAGGCTTCTGACAACATGGTCGTTATGACAGGAGTGGAGGGTGAAAGATTATTGAAGTTGAAAGGGACATCTGCTCATGCACAAAATTATGCATTCCTCTCTTACCATGGTGAAGGTACATTGCCATCTAGTCTCTTATGGCGTGTTATATTTGAACACATTAATTATGACAACCTTCATTTGTTGAAGAAGAATGGTGTTTATGGTTTTCCCACCATTCCAAGGAATTTGAAGCAATGTGATGCTTGTATCCTTGGAAAACACAACAAGTAGCCATTTCATGATTATACTTCGAGAGCATGTAGAAAAATAGAGTTGATACATTTTGATTTGTGTGGCCCCATGCATGTTCCATTTGCGAATGGGAATATATATATCATGACTTTTATTGATGACTACACCAAGATGTGTTGGGTGTATTTGTTGAAAGAAAAATCTCAAGCATTTGAAACTTTTAAAAATTTTCATCTATGGATTGAAAATGAAGCTCAATCACATATTGATAGTCTTTGTACTGATAATGGAAGTGAATATACATCTAATGAATTTGAAAACTATCTTCGCCAACATGGGATCAAACATCAAACCACTATTCCAGACAATCCTCAACATAATGGTGTCACTGAAAGAATGAATATGACTCTCTTAAATATGGTTCATTCCATGATGTTTTTCAAAAATGTGAAATTGATGTTTTGGGATTATGCAACTCTATGTGCAATATGTGTGAAAAATAGGTGTCCATCTCATTTTCTTGGAAATAAGACTCCTTATGAAATGTGCTATGGTTGCATTCTTTCAGTGAGACATCTCTGTTGCGAGGAAAATATTTCTATGGCTAGGGGTAAACCACAACAGACAAAAATGACTGCAGAAATCAACTCTAATATCAAGTATGCTATATAAACAAATATGCTAACAAGACAATATAAGAGGCCTACCTCGTCCAAACATTCGATGAAGTCCACCGTTGAGCACTTGACCCAAAACAATATACCTGCAACTAGTCCTCAACAACCAAGAAACACAAGCACATGGTGATAATATATAATGTTAGCATAATCCATCAACATTCCTAACAAATACTCCCATGGAATAAAAATTCAAATATTTGGGAGATATTAATTGGATGAGAAAAAAGTATTTCTATTAAGATATAATCAACATAAGTGAATGAGTTACAAACTTCCATGTCGGTACGGTTCATAACTGAGAAACTAAGTTCCTTCCAACTGGGCCTCCACCACTTCAATCCTCCACCAAAGGCAAACTCATATAAGAGAGATAGTGAAGTTCTCAATCAATAAGGAAAGATCTTGGGGGCTGAACAATGTGTTCAGACTTAAAGGAAAAAGGGATGTAGACTCAATGTGAAGTGAATAATTTCTCCAGAGTAACTTTGCTCTCAAAGTCGAATTCTTTCTCCTCTTTTCCATAGCTTGGATTTGGCCCATTTATAGCCTTCAAGTGGAACTGAAGGGCCGAGTCAGAACATTTCCAGTATATGGAAGGCCAAGGATCATTGATCTCATGATGTGACATGGAAACCCAACACCATTTTTTAATTTTGGGCACATTTCCCAATGCACACAGGCTGCAATGGTGAAACCTGTGTATACACATGCTGTAATATAGGCAGGGCATGTATATGTGGAAAAATCTTGTTTTTAGCTCTGAGATTTGCAAAAGGGGACTTCAAGTCTACATAGGGAAATGGAAAAAGGCCCTCTGTGCAAGCTTGCATAGGGTGAGGCAAATCTTGTTTTAACATATGCCCCCTAATGTGTGAGGTTAGAGGAGTATCTGCGATGGCTGAAATACATTATAAGACCTAGATGTGGAGTAACAAGGACCTAGTTGGAAGAACTAGTTTCTCATTACAATTTGTACTGAATTTGCACACATGGATGCCAATTTGAATTACACTGCAGATCCATGTGAAAATATGCCAAACAACTGTCCATGGCCATGAATAGGCAAATACAAATGTCGTTACATGCCAAAGGCTATCATAGTCATGAAAAAGTCCCAATAAAACCAATCTCAAAATCAATCTGAAGATATTTGTATACAATGGAGTACAATCTGATCTCCCATGATCACTGAAGTTACACAGGTACTAGTCCAATGAAAAGGTAGCAACAACTTAGGAAATATGCAACTATAAACTGATGTATTCAAGTCTTCTACACAATCCACCAAAGGTGGAAGTCTACATCATGTGAATAAAGGAGTCGAGGTCAAACATAATGAGACTTTGTTTGATTACTGGTCATTGAGATATACTGTTAACAAATGTGAGACATCCTACCGATGATAAATGTAGGTATCAAGGCACCGAGTACATTCTTACAAGTGTGAATAAAGGAGTCAGGGTCGAACACTTGAAGAATCCATCGATTAAGATACATTGATGTATTCCCAACTGTTGATGGTGAGAGAACCCGTCACTAATGACTGCAAGCCTCTAGATACTCATAGGACTCTAGGTCTCGTCTCTAGAATAGAGGAGATGAATTCGATAGAAGGAGACCCACTGAAAGGAGAGCATTAAGGCATCTCTCATCATTCAACATGAGGCACAAAGCAGGAGCTTGATAGTTTGGAGGAAATCAGATGAAGAACATGTTCATGAACCAACGACCCTGTGCGTCTTTCGTATGTGCTAGGTGCAAGCGGTACACGAAAACCCTCTGAATAGCAGCCAATGAGAAAAACTGTTGACAAAGTCGAGGAAACCACCAATAAGGCTAATGGAATCCAAGACACTTCACAAATCCAAATGTGTGAATAGATGTCTTGCCGTCAAACATAAGGGAAACCACCTAGTCAACGACCAATGATGAAATATCGACTGTTGGGTTCAAGGTTACCTACCAATGAGGAAAGTAGGACTGAGGTGTGCAATAGGACTACAACTTCATGTGATTTGGAGACAAACTGAGGGTATGGACAACATGCAAAGTCAAGAGTTCTGAGGAATGGCCGACACAGGTTTATAGACATCCTTTGAACAAGAGCATGAGACATATGGAAGACTCCGACAGCATAGAGTTAATGATGAAACCATGATATGTAGCGGGAATCAATCAAATTCTCCATAGGGATTGGAAGAGTAACCAATCGTGGGATTCAACTCTTTGTAACGAGCTCAACTTGCAAAGGTCATGCTAAACCCAAAATTGTGATGACAAGTGGACTCAAAAAATTTTTGCTTTGTTCAAAGGAGACACGACTACTGCCAATATAAGATAATAATCCTTTCCCACTTGTCTTTTTTTGTTTTTTCATAGTCAAATGAATGCTATGATACATAGGAGGGAATGAGTGTCGCAAGTAAGCAAAACTAGTTCTAGCAGTGGAACATACCTATGGTCAATGTAAGGAGGTGAAAAAGGGAGATGGACACTCAGGGGAACGCTCCCTCCCAGGTATAGGTTGTCAAGTTGCGAAGGATATAAACAAGGCTATGCTTGGTTGAGGATGCAAAACTGTTGAGGCAAATGGTTTATAACGCAAAGCGAGAATCGAAAATAGGCTCAATACTGCAAGCAAGGGAATGAGATGCAATCACAACTTAACGCCAAAATTTTTCCTTTTTCATAATCTTAGTCTACTTGGTTTGAAAAAGGGATAAACTTGTACCAAATAGATGTCCTTTCAAATCCAATTTACGAGTGTGAAAGAGACAAGTTCACTCGAAAATATTTTTGCTTTTTGAAAATGAGTTGGAAAAGAGCTTAAATCAAACTTGCTTGGGAGTCCTCTAGGTATAGGTCAACATGTTTATGAGTGAGAAATGAGGTTCAACATAAAGTTAGGTATTAGCTATAAGGGACTCCCAGTCCTACAAAAAAAATCTTTGTATGGGCATTGAATGAAGCAAAGGATCTAACTAGGGCACCCATGTTTGGTAAGTCTCTACCATTTGATAACGACACTTCTAATAGCAGATAGAAAGTTCCGTGTCGCTAAAAAATGGGTTTGTACCTAAGGCATATGAGTGACAGTTATAGGATGATGCAAGTGTGCATGATGGAATGGATACCTATTGTATATGATGGGTAGCGAAAATACCTATCTGAAGTTTCGAATGGTCAACATAATGTTGAAAACCACAAGAATCCCTAGACAAAACTACAAAAACCAACTCAATCCACTGTTGTATTAGTCCATTAGGAGAAAATATTATCCAAAACTATACAAAGTCGGTCAAAATTTGCTATAAATAGTAAAAGAAACCAAATTTACTATACCATTTTACTTTTTTACCCAAATAGTGGATTTTGGACTAAATTACCTCCAATCTTCAACTAGTGATTGCGGGAGCTACGAGTGACAGAATCAACGATCGTCTGGACCAGGTAATTCCTCTTCCCCTCCTCTTTCTTTTTAGTGGATTACATTTTGTATTTAGGTCTCAATTTTTAAGTTATTTAGGGTGCAAATTAGAAGTTTAGGTGCACGCTGGCTACCGTTCACTGGGTCACGTATACACGTGATTATACGCAGATGTCTAAAAGAAAACCAACGTATACTCAGCCCTATACATGACTATGAATGCTGCAACTCGTGTATATGTCCGTAAACAATGTTTTTTAGTGAATGCTAACTCAAAAACTGATTTTTCTCTTGTAGGATGGTGCTAGAGTGGAGGGAAAGGGAACATGAGGAGGTAGATGCTGCTATGGAAAGAGATCCAAGGGCCCAAATGGCCTTGAAAATATGTGGGTTGTATAAGTTTTGGTCTCTCAAAGGGATGAGGGCCCAAGTGATATTGCTATAGTTGCTCGTGGATTACTGGGATCTAGACAGTAAGACCTTCAACCTTGATGGGAAACCATTAAGAATTGAAGTCGAGGATATTTATTTCTTGACGAAGTTGTCGTGTTGGGGTGAGGTGGTCAAACTCAAAGCCCAGGGAGTTGGGAGAGGTATGCAGATAGAAGAATACACAACCTCTCATTGCATTGTAGGGGCTGAGAAGATCGAGAGTCAACTCCCCATCCGACCGATAAAAAATCTAAGCCTCAAGATTGTTGTCCTCATTTTGACACAGATCACAGGACCGACCTCGTTGCACCAGGAATTGAGGACACTTATTTTCTACTCCATAGAGTGCTTGAGACCCACGGTGTATGACTTGTGCACCTCACTACTAGATAACATGAAGAACTAGTTAACAAAATGCAAACAAGGTGGTAAGAGGAACTTTGAGTTCACTTCTATCTTGTGTATCTTTTTCTTTGAGTGGGTTCCAGGTTTGGAACCTATAGTTGAGATCATTCCGTGAGGACCTCATGATTCAACCATGGCACGATGGATCGAGGTGATGATACGACAGGGGGGGAGGTAGGGTGCCCACACCCTACAATGATGATTTATTTTATTGGTGGAGATGACATGTCATTGATATGGATGACTACCCCTATGCAAGGATCGACTTTATAGGGGACCCTAACATTCCATTACCACTAGGGACCCCCTATGGGGACATAGATATGTCAAAGTTTTTTAAATATTTCATTTTTTTGTATTTTTGTACAGGAAAACAAAAATATTTTTGGATGATGTTTAAGTACTAATTAGACATGTATGTGATGTAGATGTAGGTCTATGACGGCTGGAAGGGCTCCCATGACATCATCAGAGGCAGCAGGAGGAGAAGAAAAGAGAGTCCTTCAAAACATGCATGGCAACCTATATCGTTTGACACAAAGGATTCTGATGGTTCAGGTGGAGGATCTTCCGGAGGCTATGCAACGACATGTGGTAGACGTGCCCAAATATTAGGTGTGACTCTTTCGGCGTCTCACAAACATCGTAGTTTTCTATCATGACACTCATCTGGCGCCACATGCGTAGATGACATGACTTTTGTATTATCTCCTGTATATGTGTATTGAGGGTGTTAGCCCCAATTTTGTACTATAAACATCATATTGTTTTGATATATATATATATATGTGTGTGTGTGTGTGTGTGTGTTAGCCCCAATTTTGTACTATAAACATCATATTGTTTATATATATATATATATATAAACAAGGTTCTTCAACTTTACTTATGTTACAATGTGTACATTGATGAGAATGTTTTCTTTGCTTTAGTTATGTGACAAATTCCAATATAAAATGAAATTAGCATATGCATCAGATACATAATTAGAACTCTTAGGTATGTGATTATAAGTAATAAAATCAAACTATCGTTCTAAAAGGTGTACCCGTAGGAATTGTCGGAGTAACGTAGGGTCATGTGCATGGTCACTACCTTTCAACTGACATATTACCAACTAGGAATCTAGGCGAACCTCCAAAGAGCGAAAACCATGCGAAATGGCATTGCGAAAAAGTTATATAATGATGCTATATTCAACCACATTATTCGTGGATGGCCCTAGGCATACGCCACCTAAATACAACAATAGACCCTCGGGTGAGTAAACAACCCAAGTGACGAAAGCCAAGTTCTGTGTATGATGACTAGATTCATCTATGAATCCTAAGTATACCAAAGACTCTGTTGACATCTGCCAACCAAGGGAAAACTCAATAAGCAAGTTGAAGACAAAAAATAAAGGGAAAAGATATATACACTAAATTACATTAGTATACAAAGAGTTATGCCCAAGATTGGGGCTCAATCGTAATATCTTTTCAAGTAGATCCCATTCCTGGGCTTAGCCAACATGTTCCCTTCATAATATTCTAATTCATAGGCTCCTTTTTCTAAGACACATCACACAATATAGGGACCGTGCCACGTGGGTTTGAAATTTCCTTCCCCTAGTGGTTCTTTGGCTTGATCATATAAAAGGACCAAGTCACCCTCAATGTACAACCAAGGATAGACATACTTATCGTATTGGACCTTGACACATATTTTATTCGCTTCGATAGCCGTAGAGGCATCTCAATGCTGCTCGTCAAGGCTCTATAGGTGCATGAGGTGTCATTCGAGATCGGAAGTGTCAGGTACGAGTGCAACTGCCAATATAAAAGAAGGGATTTTACATTCAATAGGTAATATTGACTCCACACCGTGTACTATCTAGAAAGGAGAAAAACCAGTGGAAGTCTTGACCGAGGTTTGGTATGCCCAAAGTGCGGGATATAGCATGATATGCCAGTTAGATTTTCTCTAGATGACAGTTTTATGCAAAATGGTCTTGAGAGACTTTTTTACAGCCTCTACCTGTCCATTTTCTTGGGGGTAGTAAGGGGAAGAATGACCATGCTTAAACCACAACTTGGATGCTAGCTTTTCCATCATTTCATTCTGAAAGTGACTGCCATGATCAGTGACAATATCACTTAGGATTCCAAATCTTGTGATTATTTGATTGAATACGAAGAAGGTGACAGTATTCCTATTATATTTAACTATAGGCATGGCCTCAACCCACTTAGTAAAGTAGTCTACAATCACGATAATGTGCTGATGCCCCCCAGCCGAAGTTGGGTTGCAATCCACAAATTCCATGCCCCACTTGGTGAAGGGACCGACGATAATGATTATATGGAGAGGGGATGGATGCGAGCACATTTTCTGAGTGAAAACCTAGCAGGGGTGACACTTCTTAACCACTTCAATGCAATCTTTAAAGATAGACGAAAAAAAATAACCAGCTCACAAAATTTTCTGGGCTGTCACAAGCTCGGATAGATGACCACCACAAGCCCCACTGTGGAAATCATTTAGAACTGGCTCAACTTCTTCATGAGTTAAACAATGATGAAAGATATTGTCTATCCCTCGATGATACAGAGTGTCATCGATGATAAGGTAATTCTTAACTTGGTATCGTATATGTCGTCAATCATCTCGCAAGAGATGCTGAGGGAACTTCAAATTTTGAAGATAGAGAACAATGTCTCCATACCAGGGGTCAGATGATGAGACAAGGAAAATGTGTTCATCTTTAAAAGAATCAACATGAATAACATCCTCGTCTAATCGTGGGAAGTCAGATATTAACTCTGCAAAGACCAGTGATTTCTTGGATTTCGCAGATGCGAAATCGAGATCGAATTCTTGTAAAATGACAATCCATTTATTGTATTCCCCCCCTATGATATGCCTCGTAAGGATGTATTGAAATGGATTGAAATCGACAACCACATTAATTTTTCAAAACAATATATAATGGCGTAATTGTTGGACTACGTGAATGACAAGCAAAGCTATCTTTTTAATGTGAGAATATTTGAGCTCAAGACCGACTATGTTTCGACTAAGATAGTAAATGATGTGCTCGTGGAGCTCATCATCCTCATGAACCAATACCATACCAATCATCTCTTCAGACGTGATGACATAAATAAAGTAATCTCTATTGCAGTAAAGAGAATTCAGCATAGGCGTCGATACTAAGGCTTTCTTCAAAGAATCGAAGGATTCCTGGGCTCGCTCATCCCAGATAAAAGGGGTGTCCTTCTTCAAAAGACACATGAAACCCTTAGTAATATTGGCATAGTTCACTATAAACTGACGTAAAAATTTATCTTTCCCCTGTAAACCTTGAAGTTGTCGAATAGTGTGCAGGGGAGGCAATCAAAGTATTGCCTCAACCTTTAACGGATCTACCATGATCCCAGTATCAGAGACTAAAAATCCTAGAAAACATCCAGACCTAACACAAAAGATGCATTTATGAGGGTTCAACCAGATGCGATAATGTCGTCATCTTTCAAAAACTAGTCGAAGGTGCTTAGGGTGATCCACTCTCTTACGAGAGTGAGTAGCAAGATCGTTAAGATAAGCTTTGACTATATTCTTAATATCGTGGAATGTAAAGGTTATAGCACGTTGGAAGGTTTCTCCAACATTTTTAAGGATGAAAGGCATCTTTCGGTATGCGAAAGTACCCCAAGGACAAAAAAATTCCATCTTATGTTGATCCTTGGGTTTAATTTGAATTTTGTTATACCTTGAAAATCCATCTATGAAAGAAAAAACTTCACTTCTCTCACACTTGTCCATGATCTGATTGATGAATTGTATAGGAAAGTTGTCCTTAGGACAAGATTTGTTCAATTCATGAAAATCCATGAATACACAGATGGTTCCTTACTTCTTATTCACAGGAACGATATTGGATACCCATTCAGTCAAGGGAACTGGGTAGATGAAGCTAACATTAAGCAGTTTCTCTACCTATGCCCTAATAACAGGGGCCTTCCAGGGATTGATAGCTCTAAGATGTTGTCAAACATGCTTAGCATCCAGGTAAGTTTTAATCTCATGTTTGACAATTCGAGGGTTGATTCCTGACATCTCTTCATATGACCAAGCGAATACATCTCAGAATTCCTTGAAGAGTTCGATGTAGATCAGGATTTCTTTTGGCGAACAATCCACACTGATGTGTACATTTTCAATATTTCCAGGGGTACGAGAGATATCGATCATGACAGTAGGGGAGATACTCACCATATTTCCCTCATCATAAATTCCATGCATATCAAGAAGAACTACGACGTCACCGATTATCTCGCTCAAAGTAGATCTAAAGTCATCTTGTTCGATTCTAGCAAGCTCTGGGAGAAAATAAGAGCGATGATGCACATCATCCCAAGGTTTGTCAGAACCATTCATGGCCTCAATGATAGCTTCATCTGAGGGAAAAGTATCATTGAGGCAATCACATGAACAAGACAACGAAGTGGCCCACACGGGCTCAAGAACATGATCCTCCTCATCCGTTTGCGAGGTGGTAGGATCGAGATCGACAAAAGAGTCAAGAACAACTTGATACGCTATCTCTGCTACCAATAGTGGCATGGCCATTCTATCATGCGATTGACCTTCACAAGACATAGTTGAGGAAGGTAGGGTCCAAGGATCGTTAAAATAGGAAGTGCGAAAAGGAAGGAACCTCTTTGACGAAACAAGCCTACTGGACATGGCGTAAATATGGTGAACCAGTGCCATGAAGTCGAAGGTACCCATAAGGGATGAATACATTTCGACACTGATATTCTTATTTACCGACGGAGAATTGTCGACCATGAGGATCGACGGTCCAATAGATGAACTGGGGCTAGCATATGCAAAGGACAGTTGATCGATCATCACGATCTTCCCATTGTGAGGAAAACAAAGAGTATAGAAGATGAATGATACGATGGCAGTCATAACGTAAGTCCAATTGCATCCTAGTAACAAATTATAATCGAGGGGAACATAAACCACCTTGAAATCGACCTCTACCGTCTTCCCACCTAACTGAATCAGAAAGGCAAGAAGGATACCGTGAGGGCAGAAGGAACGACTGTCAAAAGAAGTCAACATGGTTGGAGACTGAGAGAGATTTAGAGAGATGGGGGATTTCCAACAAACCAAGGAATTCACACATATTGCAGTGCCTTCATCAACAACAATACACTTGCTGGTATACTTTGAGTAACCCACGTGGATTTGGAATGCCACATGATAAGGCAAGTGATGCTTCACATATGTGACATCAAACTTGATAACTTTCAAGCCAATAGGATCTAGATCTCCTAACGTAGATAAAAAGGCATTCCTCTGTGAAGGACACGTTTAGAGTACCTCCAGAGCTGACATCACACAAGGGGTTTGACCTAGGTCCTCAACAATAGAATAATTCTGGGCGAGTCTAGTATTAGGATTGTGGGTAGAGTGCCTGAGTACTCCTTTCAAAATATGAGGCGATGGATCTAGTTTTTTGATTTGTAAGGGCATCTTCGGAGGAGGAGGAGACTCTATACCAAGTACTGTTTGTGGATAAATGTAATCACGAGATCGGGTGACTACATTAACCTTAGATTTGACCATATTGATGCATAAATGATCATCGTCTTGTGCTGGTGGGTTATGAATCCCACTCGCCAAATTTCTGGCATTTGAGGAGCTCAGGGCCATTTGTTGGTTATGTGGAAAATGATTCATCAACGCGATGGGTGGTAGAGATAAGAGCCTTGCAGCTTCCGCAAGTTTGGGGCATAAATGAGTAAGGTGATCGTCTATACAAAGTTTACAGGGAAAATTCACCTTACACCTTTATTTCTTTCCCTCACTAGCATTATTATTCATCTTCTCATTATTACTGTTGTCCTTGGGTTTATTATTATTCTTCCCACCCTTAAGATTATTATTACGTCCTTTCTTCTTATTCTCGCCTGGTTGCTAGTTACCATTTGGGCCGGTCGATGATTGCACATAATGTACATCCGCCAACTGAGTGGGATTGGAAGACACAGATGAAGCTGTCCCTCTTGTAGACTGTTTTAGAGACAACTCTTTCAAATGGCTTGTCACCAAGTCTATGGATTTCACATTGGCAGAGCCTATAATTCCATCAACATGAAGCCCGAGCTTTTGTCTAGGGTTGTAGTTTGACCTCAGTGCGTCAGGAAGAATCTCGTATAACATCCCGGGCTAAACATATATAAGATATAAATGCATGGCTTTGAAAATCACTTCTTCCTTAGATGTAACCCCGAATGTAGAAACATCCTTCGAAATAGGAGGCTGTAGAGATTTAAGGAACCACTCTAGAAGGAATTCTGGTGGTATGCAAGTCTTGATCAACCTCTTTTGTCTATGCCACTCCTGGATGTGATCCGAGATATGAGTGGCTTTGTCCTAATGTAAGGTCAACAAAAGTTCTAGGCCATCATCGTAACAAACCGACAATTGGAAATGGTTAAGGAAGACTAGAACCATCTGACTAAAGGTCTTGTATGCCCCCCTAGGTAGCTCGATATACCATTTCGCAAAAACCCTCGTGAGGGTGCATTGAAACAATCTTAACCAAATGGATTTGTCATTAAAGGAATTCGAAGAGCACCATAGGTGAAAGGTGGTAACGTGATCACCAGGATCCTCACCATTCTTGCCTTCAAATTTTGGAATATCTAAAGGAAGCTTGGTGGGAACGAGGGGCCATGTAGGATCATGACACACATGGTCATTCATCAACTTAGACAAGTCTGGCAGATTGAGTGTGGACAGAAAAGGGAGACGGGTATGTGACATCTGGCCCCAAGCTCCCTAGAAAGATTGTGGTGGGGGAATTGTAGCCCATCCAGGGTTCTAGTAAGAACCATGGCCCTATCTGGGATTGTAAGACCCTCCTCCGATCTGATTCATAAGGGGTTGGTTGGGCATCATTCCAGTAGGAATGTTTTGATGAGGGTTATAAAAACTTCCCCCGACCGGAGTGGACCTAGGTTGGGTGTTTCCCAAGGAGTGAAACTAACCTCCTACAGGTGTGAATCCAAAGGATAAAGGTGGATTTGCCATGCCAAACGTGTTGGTCAGAATCGACACTGAGGAGGTGGGTGTAAAGGATAGAACTTGAGTAGAAGCTTATCTACTAGGTTGGTTGATCCATCTAGAAGCAACATGATTGGACCTGATATTAAAACGAGGAAATCCTCTCATGGTAGGAGTCGTTTGAGGGACATGAGTGCCACCAAACAAGAATGGAGTATAAGGAGGAGTTGTGCCCCCGATTCCAATGCTAGCATTAGGGCCAACGACTGGAATGGAGTTTGAAAACTGTGAAGTAAAACTTGGCATACCATAGGAAAAAGGACTAGAGGCCATTGGGATGGATTGAACATTATAGCCTGGTGAATGGCCAATATACCCAAAAGGGTTCGTGGCTATAGGTTGAGTATTCACTATAGGATGGGAAACGATGATAATAGGTGCCTCCGACACTACAACCATTGTGGTTGCAGGATTCGAAGGGGTACGATTAACTATAGTAGGTGTGGGATTCAAAGGGCTCCCAATATCTTGATGACTCGGTTAAGTACTCATCCTTGTAGAATCATAAGTATGATAAGTGGAGGTGTGTGTACCACATTTAGCAACTCTACGCCTTTTAAAAGAAAAAGACTCAAAATGCGATGGTAACTGTAACAAGCAGCGAGACCTGTGGGGAAGCTGGTCTGGCTCCACGACAATTCAAGTTTCAAGATATAAAAAACAAATCCTAAGGCCAACTAGTAATCAAAGAGAAAACCAAAAATATTTAAATGACCAATATGCACACAAACAAGATAAAGTGGCTGAAAGGGACCTCCCTCTCTAAAGTAGGTATGCCTCACCCAAGAGGGGCCTGAGACTCCGCTGCTAAAAATTGGAGGAAACATAATCAATTATAAGGGCCCTCATGGGATTAACAACTAGTCGGTCAGATCCCCCCAGAGAGGTAATCCTCCATAAAGGCTATGTGATGTCTGACTCTTATCTGACCCAGGGTACCTGTAGAATAACCCCTACAAGTAACCTATGTGGTACCTAAGTCAAGAAACTAAGCAACCATGGTATAATCGATGCACAGGCGAACAATCATAAGTCACGTCCACCATATGGGTAGGGTAGAAAATCCTGAAACCTTGAAAGCACTACCTCTCACGGAGGTAAGGGCACTAGCAAGATCCCCATATATGAATAGATCCCTAGAAATATATCTAACGCTAAGAAGGTATCAGGGGGATATCCCTTCAACCGACCTCACACAATCTCGTGCTTAACTCTCGTGTAAGCGAAGCCTCCTGATATTACTGATTATACAATGGATTTCTCCACTCCCTTAGTCAAATACATATGTTGATTTAATAGTCTTGGAGAAGTTTACTCACAAAATCATATTCCAAGGCTGTAATCCTAAGCTAGTTTGTGCATCCCAGAAAATAAAATCGTTACTAATGAATTTTAAATTATAGCATTAATTTTAATGGCCTTTCTTACTCAAAAGGTGCGGTCATGAAACTAGTGATGTTATGACTCAACAAGTGAAATAAATGAATATGAATACAATGCAAAGTTCTAACTTCAATTTCCAATAAATGATATGCTTTTCAAAAATGCAATTTTCAATTCAATTATGCAATTCTAAATAAAATGAAATCTTTCTTTACATGCACTAAGATAAATGACAAATACTCAAGAGATCAAAATGCAAATCAATGTAAAATGCCTAATATTTTTGTATTTTCAATATAAGAGAATGAAAATGCAAGGACTGAACATCATCTTGATATAAAGACTCTACTATGAATAGACATAGATAACCCAAGTAGGATATCAAGGAACAAAACACCCAGCCCAAGGTGCAAGAAAAATCAAAATGAAAAGATGATGAGAAAGGCACCGCCCAAAAATTCAACGAAAGACATGTTTCCTTTCATTCCACAGACACTTAACAGTCACCACAGAGACCCAAGAAGACTCAACAATCATCAAAACCTACCCAACAACCACCAAACCAACCAATCAAGCAACAAAGGTTGATGTACATGATTTCTCAAGGGAAAAGCCCGCATGTACGCAACTTGCAAAAGTACAACATGCGTATGTATGGGAATGTCAAGCAAAAACCTGCGTATATGTGTCAAAGCACATCTAGGCTAAGGAGAAGGATGAAAAACTCAGACTTAGAGTGAACAAAGGCTGTCAAGCAATCATACAACAAGAAACTCAATATGAACAAGAGGAAAAACACTCCAAACCCCAAAAAAGAAGATTCCCCAGTATGGTCACCAATTCTGTTACGAGGAAAATATCTTTATGGCTAGGGGTAAACCACAACAGATGGAAATGACTGTAGAAATCAACTCTAATATCAATTATGCTATATAAACAAATATGATAACAAGACAAGATAAGAGTCCTACCTCGTCCAAACATTCGATGAAGTCCACCGTTGAGCACTTGACCCAAAGCAATATACCTACAACTAGTCCTCAAAAACCAAGAAAAGCAAGCATATGGTGATAATATATAATGTTAGCTCATTTGATATCATAATCCATCAATATTCATAACAAATATTCCCATGGAATAACAATTCAAATATTTGCGAGATATTAATTGGACGAGAAAAGAGTATTTCTATTAAGATATAATCATTTGAAGTGAAAGAGTTACAAACTTCTGTGTCGGCACAGTTCGAAATCGAGAAACTAAGTTCCTTCCAGCTGATCCTCCACCACTTCAATCCTCCACCAAAGGCAATATCATATAAGAGAGACAATGAAGTTCTCAATCAATAAGGGAAGATCTTGGGGGCTACACAATGTGTTCAGACTTGAAGGACAAAGGGATGCAGACTCAATGTGAAGTGAATAATTTCTCTAGAGTAACTTTGCTCTCAAAGTTGAATTCTTTCTCCTCTTTTCCATAGCTCGGATTTGTCCCATTTATAGCCTTCAAGTGGAACTGAAGGTTCGATTTGGAACGTTTCCAGTATATGGAAGGCCAAGGATCATTGATCTCATGACGTGACATGGAAACCCGACACCATTTTTTAATTTTGGGCACATTTCTCGATGTACACAGGCTGTAGTGGTGCAACCTGCGTATACACATGCTGCAATATAGGCAGGGTGTGTATATGTGGAAAAATCATGTTTTTAGCTTTGGGATTTGCAAAAATGGACTTCAAGTCTGCATAGGGAAATGGAAAAAGGCCCTCTGTGCAAGATTGCATAAGGTGAGGCAAATCTTGCTATAACAATATCATGTTTTTTGGTTCCACCTACTACGTATTAATTCCTAAGGAGTAAAGAAACAAGCTTGATGCAAGGAGACAAAATCCCATCTTCTTGGGGTACAGAAATATCACCAAGGCATATAATCTTTACAATGAGGTAAACAAGAAGTTTATTCTTTCCAGAGATGTAATTTTCTTGAATCCTCCAAGGATGAAAAAATGTTGAGCAAGAACTTGATCATTTGGATAGATTCACTCATGTAAATAAATATAACTAGTTTGATGATGAGATTCCACATATTGAAGGGCAAATCCCTATCTTGGATCAATCTTTGGAATCTCCTTTTGAAGCACAATCTCCCCCTCATGAAGAAGTTCTAGCCACTTCATCAGAATAGGAAGTTTGTTTGGATGATGCTATTGAGAATATTGAAAGGATGAACCTTGATGGAAATGAAACACCATCTCAATCAATGGAGAAACCTGGACCATCTCATAAAGGTCCACCAAAGTGGCTCATAAAGACACTTGAAAGTGTTCATCCCGATGAGGTTGGAAATACATGAACTAGAATTTCTACAAGACAATATGGAGGTGATGTAGAGAATTCAGATTCAAGTGATGTAGATGATATGGATGTTTCATATGATGATGAATTGAATTTATCTACTAACTTTAAACCAAATTCCTTTGAGGAAGCTACTTTTCACGATGAGTGGAAATAATCCATGTAGAAAGAGTATGATGCTATCATTAAGGATGGGACATGGAATTTGGTGGACCCTCCATTTGAAACCAAACCAATTGGCTGCAAGTGGGTCTTCAAGAACAAGTACAAATCTAATGTCTCACTTGAAAAGCACAAAGAGAGGCTCATGACAAAATGATTTGCATAGAAAGAAGGCATTGATTATGAGGATACTTTTTCCCCCACAAAAAAATGGGCTAGCATTTGTACTCTATTTTCCTTTGAAACATAGAGTGGATGTAAATTTCATCAAATGGATGTGAATATTTCTTTCTTGAATGGAGACTTGAAAGAGAATGTCTGCATGTCTTAGCCAGAAGGTTTTGTTGTGAAGGGACAAGAACAAAAAATATGAAAACTCATCAAATCCTTACATGGCCTGAAACAAGCACCATGAGCCTGGTATGAAAAGCTAATTGAGCATATTCTAAAATTGAATTTCAAGCAATTTTATCTTGATGATGCAACTTTGTTTGTCAAGAAACTTGGAAAAAATATTGTACATCTTGTAGCGTATGTAGATGATCTATTGACAACAATGAACAACGAAAGCTATATTGCATCCATAAAGAAAGAATTGAAGAAAGGCTTTGAGATGACATATTTGGGACATCTTCACTACCACTTGGGAATTGAAGTGACTCAAAATCCAAAGTACATAT
>JZKD02S1770954.1:276580-305640 GCA_000966675.3 Picea glauca
GACATCTTGCTAAGGAATTCCCTGGTATAGGTCCTATTTGTCTTTATTGTAAAATTGTTGGTCATGATGTTGATGATTTCCCAAGGATGATTGCTAAAGTTGAAAGAATGAACATGAGTCAAGAGAATAAGAGCATGTTAAAAGATAAGAAAGAGAAAGGATAAGAGAAATCTCAAACTATGTTAGTATAGTTAAAAGAAGCAATGAATGATCACAAAGATGTCAGTTTACCAGAGATATTGAAAGAAAAACAACGCATAAGTACAAGAATAGGAGACTTCGACATAGGCTGTGTCTTGGATGAGGAAACACAAGTGAATGTTATGACAGAAAGCACTTGGGAAATTTTGGGAAAACCTACCGTGATACCTTCATTGGGAAGAATAGGCTTGTTTAAAGGAAAGATGATAACCCTATGTGGAAGAGTTACTAATGTACCTTTTATCATCCATGGAACATCGACAAAAGATGAATTTGAAGTTATTAGGTTTGTTGAGAACAACGCCCCTTTTCCTCTTTTGTTAGGAAAGACTTGGATTGAGAAGGATCAGATCAAAAGGAAATTAGGGGAAGAAGATACACAAAAGAAAAAGCGAGAACTAAGGGATACCATAGCTAGAAAAATAGATCGATTGATAGAAGAATGAGAAGTTGAGTGAAAGCAACAGAGGGCAAGAGAATTAGTTGTCGAGGTTGAAAGAACGCAAGAAGGTTTGAAGGACCTATCCATGCAAAAATAAAGTATATCTACCCAAGAAATAGTAAGAGAAGGGATATTAACTTCAAACCCTTTGAGAACACATCAGCAGTGCGAAGTCACATCGCTAGGAGAAGATATGAATAAGAATGGAAAGAGGAAACGAGAAATAGTTAGGGAAATTCAAATCATAGGAAAGAAGGCAAGGAAGCTCAGTAAGAAGAAGGCTAAGTTGGAAAAGCTAGAATAAGTTACAGAGAACAGATGGAAGATTTCACAGATTGGAAATTCGTAGGAGGAAGGCTTGTAGGCTCTGAACCTCGCCAAAACAAAATAACCACACAGAAGGGGACTTCACCCCGATGAAGCTATATGACCATTGGAGGTGCCCTGACCGTTAGAGCGACGCTTCAGAATGACTAGGAAAAACATTTATGGGAAGATAGATCACCGTTAGACGTTGAGACCGTGCCCTAACGGATGTATTTGCATTAATAGAGTCATTTCTATTTGTTGGAGGAATCCGTTACGATGCTCTCTTATTTAACCCGTCAGCTGCTGCACCGGCACCACTTTTTGCTACCTGTAATTATCTAAGCTAACAGAGAAGTGATTGTGTGTGTTGAGATGTGCTATCAAACCTCACCATCTTTTGTTTACCCCACTATCCGTTCACCTACCCTGACTTATTTGTTAATAGTGAGAATGTCGACCGAGCGCACTAAGATAAAGAAGTCCGTTGAAGAAATTTTGAAGAAGTTGATGGCTGATAAAGCTATGTCTGAGGGAGTACATGCATCATCGACCAGGGGACTACAAGCTTCCCCTTCGAATGGACGTCGCTCAAAACCTGTCAACCCCGCAACTGAGAAGCAAAGTAAGCACCACGACGATCTGGCTAATGTGAAGCATATCCCGTCGGTATTATCGGATTATATCCCACCATTTCTTGGCGCGGTTAACTACGACAACATTCCATGAGAATTCAAGTACAATTTGATCACCGTGTACATCCCAAAGGGAATATGCGTAGTTGGAACCCAGCTAGGATAGATCCCCACATTGAAGAACAATGAATTTAACCTTGGAGACAGAAAGAACTACGCAATGCTCGTGCCCCATAGATATTTGATGAAGACGACTAGGAAGAAGCCTCACATAGTCTCCCAGCCTTGGATTAAGGAGCTCGCGTAGTCCACGATACTGAACGTAATGAAGATCCCTCACTTTGGCTGACATCAAGAGGTCAACGCTTGATTTAAAATCCTCTTGTTGTGCTATCATGGAGGATATATGTGGCTCGACAGATGCATTACTGTGGATCCGACACTGATCCACCTGATGCAAAGACCCGACCCTCAACATTTATACCCAGGGAAGACATCAGATCGCTCCCTAGCACAACGCATTAAGGGGGCATACGATGAAGTTGAGAAGGGAAAGAGAGGCTACAAGGTATCCTCCATCTAGGATGGTGCAGTGCGCTTATCTTGCCAACTCATAGTTGGCAAGATCGTCAGAAATAACCGTCCCACGCAGGTCACCGGGTTCATGGTGGACCTAGCAGGAAAATGCGTGGAGGGGATGCAAATGAATTGGGTGAGCAACCTCGTCAACGAACTCGAGAAAGACTACCGTGAAGTGCAGGATCAGGGATATGAGTTCCATTTCAACTGGCTGCTCATGTTGATTGCATTTGTCACTTGTAAAATGTCGGAAGGAGCTGCCTTCCCAGAGATTGAAACTTCGGAGCCGTTGGCTGCGAGGTTCTTGACATTATGGTATACAAACGATATATCAAGGAAATGGCAGTTGAACGCAGTGTTCCACGCCTACTATAAACAACCGAAGGTTTCCATTGAGTCATTCCCATAGATGACTCCTCACACTTTGCACCAGTACAAACCACCAGTTAAGTTCTGCACAGATCCACACTTTATTATATCACTGCGTGCAACGATGATAGTAAGGAATAATTACAGTCCTATTACAAGTTGACCGATGCAGACATGGAACAAATCAATAAGGAGTGGCCAATGGAGTTTGTGGTACCGGTTGATGATGCAAATTTCTCAGACCTTGACATCATCAGAAGCCCCTTGGTCACCCGGTTCAAGCATGCAGGAAAAAAAAGCGTGAAGAAGAAGAAGAAAAAGGAGGAAGTTCAAAACATAGAGACTGATGAGGAGGACAACGCCTCAAAAGAAAGTAGACCTGGATCCCTCACATGAGGAGGAGGATACAAAGAAGGAGAAAAACAAGGAGAAGGTGAACTTACACCACCGAAGGATCCCCCTACCGAGGCATAAACATCAAAGAAGAGGAAGGTTTCTCCGCAGAAACCTTCAGCAAGAAAGAAGACCCACGCTAATAAGCCCCAACTAGAGTCTACGCTTACAGAGGATGATATTGGTCTAGTCCATGGAGCAATGGAGGATGTGTCTGAGGACCTCTTACAAAGATATGGAGCAAAGTAAAAAAATATGTACGAGAAGGTCGAGAAGGAGCTAAAGGAGATACAGGAAGCTATTCGCTCGGTCCTCTTAGTATCCACTGCACCTTCCTCATCAGAGACTATAGAGTTGGGGTATGAGCCAACCCAACTTCGAAGACTTTCAGATGCAATAGAGGCTCGACTTCTACGAGTCCAAGAGGAGAAGGATAAGGCTATAGAATCCCTGAAGAAAGAAAGAGAGGAAATATTGGAGCAGCTATGAGTTGCATGGTACTGTGAAACCGCTTACGATAATGATAAAGATGAGTTCTGGGTGATGCTCGAGGAAGACAAAGAAAATATACAGAGGGAAAAGGACTAGTTGCTTGCAGAGCAGACCATTGTCAGAGAAATGGTGGGTAGAGCACTTCTCTTTGTGCCAAGCATGGCATAGGAAGAACATGAGGAATTTCAGGCTCAAGTGATGAAGCTCACTAAGGCCATCCAACAACTTCAAGAAAGGGTAACAGAGTTGGAAATCCAATAAATTCTGAGCACCCCTCATGAATTACGCGACCAGAGGGAGGAAGCCGCTAAGAGCGCAGTGGAAAGGATCAAATTACTCACCTGAAAGTGCAAGCAACTAAGAAAAAGAAGTGTGAAGACCTATGAACACCTTACGGAAGACCAAGAACTTAGGAAGTTAGAAGCATAGCTACAAGAGGTGCAACAACAAGCACTGACAGTTCAAGCACAAACGAAGTCGCTCAGTGCGGTCGAGAGAATGAAGAGATCACAAGAACAACATGTAGTCCAACAATAGATTACTGCCATCCAAGGCAGAGTAATGGAAGTCATACATAAGCTACAACCAGTGTAGGATGAATCCTGTGTGGTATTTGAAGAGATCGAAGTACAAGGTTCACAACTGGATCAAGTGGTTGTGGTAGTGGAACAATGCTTGGAAGGGCCTATTACAATGCAGATGATCCAAGAGTTCGCTGAGAAAGAGGATCAGGTGAAAAAACAAGTCGAGGCAGCTCGATCTAATCTCGAGGCCTTCGAAGCAACACTGCTTAGATCTGAGTGACTTGGGACGAGTCACAGGTGAGTGTTGGGGGCCTGTTGGCCCTCGAACAAGTTTTGAGGAAACATTGGTTGGGTTTGAACACTTTTTGGACTTAGACATGCTGGTCGAACATGGAACGCCTAGGCGGAGCTGAGACTGTGACATCTCACTTGTTTTGTGGACCAAGAATGGGGTTCTTAGGGTTTTGTAATGGGTTATGGGATGTCGGCCCATGGGTTCACCCATGATTAGGCCTTTTTGTAAGGAATGTAAAAGTATAAATAAGAAAGAATGTAACATACTAAGGGGTGACTAGCTAAGTGCAAGAAGTTATGTGTTGCTTTGTGCAACAAAACATGTATGTAAGGCTCTGTGCTTGAGAGAAGAGTTGGCTCTGTGCCTTGACCTGATTTTGGGAAGGTGGATCTGGTGCGCAGTGTGCAGATCACCTGTCCAGTGCAAAGCTTGGCTCTGCAACTTAGTGCGCAGGAGCAGATGAATGTAAGAGATTGGAGACTAATAAAGAAGAAGAAGCTGTTGGTGGACGTAGCCCCACACTAGGGTGAACGATGCATATCCTGTGTTGAGGGTTTGCTCTATGCTATGATGTTTATGCTGTGAATCTTTTTAATGCATTGAATGTTATATATGATATATCGATCCATGAATGCTTAGTGCTTTATTTATGTGAATGTTCTGGATCTAACTTATGATGCTTAGTGCAATGTGTATGCTATCATTATTACTGTGCTGATCTATAGTTAGGGTTTGTTCTACGATGTGAATAAAGTGGATAAGTTAATGCATGTTATCTTCTAAGTTATTTGCGAGGTGTTAGAATCACAGATCTGTGTCCCATCTTGGTTATAGACACCCGAGTCCTATAACCCCCCTTGCCTCTACCTCAAGTGAGACTACATATGCTTCGCAGGTGTTGCCGAAAGGGCCGATAGTTAGCGTTTTATTGGTGCAATGTTAAAGCATTGAACCTTGGGTCTGCCCCTGTGCCAATAGGAAACATTCTCCTCAATTTTAAGGACATATCTATGATTACGGGCTCTATAGGCTGGGAGCCATTATTTTATGGCTCGCTTAACTCTTGCAAGATTATCCGCCATTTGCTTCATCATAGTATCAATGTTCAAGTTGTCAAGATTCCATCACTCTGAGAATACCAACCTTTTGAAGTCTTATTCCTCCAACCATACCTTGTTAATTTTTAAAGGGGACAAGGGCGATTCAACCTCGAAATTTACCTATAAAGTAATAGGGCGATGGTCATATAGACCCTCGTCTACAACTGAATATTTTTCTCGGATTCTGGATTCCAAAAGGGGTTCTATAACCAAAAATCTATTGATTTCTTCACAACAGCTTCCTGGTCAGATATAAAGTTTCGCCAAGTGGGAGAGATTTTTATTGGTTCTATGTCGACCAACTTTTGGTTTTCTATATGCAAAAAAAATAATTTTCTTTGACTGTCTATTATGGATATTGATCCTTAAAACTCTCAGATAGAAATAGTGAAATTAAGATCCCCTCCTATGATAAACAGAGGATCGCTAAAAGTGCCTGCATGAATCAGATCCTCCCAGAAAGTGATCATGTCAGAATAGGGCCTATAAATGTTTACAAAAGAGATAGGCTTATCAATGTTTTTGTGCTTCAAATTAACATAAATAGTTGGTTGAAAGGAGGATGAACTAAGAGCCTGAAGATATGGGCTCAATCCTATAATAAGTCCTCTGGACATCCCTTATGCATTGATTATCAAAAATTACCAATTCTTCAGCCATGAACCGAGGGCTACTCTAGATCTCTCTGCTCTACACATAGTCTCTTGTATCATCGCTGCATTAGGATTGATATTTTTCAATAATATCCTAAGGGATAGATTTTTTCAGGGCCCCCCTACCCATCTAGCATTTAAGGAGAGGATCAACATAATTTGTGAGAGCCTCGGGATTTCCCTACTCTAAGGGTCCTAGTAATAGCTATTTCCTTCCTTTCTTGGTCTTAGCTACCACCTTCTCTTGTGTCTTTGATAGATGTGACCTTCTCCACATTGGATTGGACTGAGAAGGATCTAGGAAAAGGAAACCTTTTGAAGGGAATGACTCCTTGAGGGATACCTTGGAGCGAAGCTCATACCGCTTCCTAGCTAGGTGGAGGGGAGAACCAGGCTTAGCAGCCTCAGAGGGGACTGTGGGAACAAATAAATTAGATAGTTGGGAAGGAAAATAGGAGGAAGGGGTAGGGGAGGCCCCAATTAGAGGGAACTCAAACCTTTTTTGAGATGGGGGAAAGGTGAACCAACATGATAGGGGAAGTGGCCACCAAAAGGGAAGGGATATCAAGGGACTACAGAGATGGGGAGGCAACATAAGGGGACCCATCCCCAGAAGCCTTGGGTGCTAGAGAAGGAGAGGGAGAGGGACACCAAGAAACACACTAGAACCAAACGATCCTCCACATCATCGTTATCGATTTGGGCAAAACCTGGAGCACCCTGGTCCATCTCACCTAGGGCACGAGCATGAGGGTACAAAATTTCTTTGGCATGAAGTGCATCCTAGAAACATATTGCGTTTTCCTCAGCTTGAGATTCCACTTGTTATCTTCTGACCGAAGAGATATTCCTATGCCACAATTTTGTATGGACTTGGTAAAGGGGGGAAAGACCGTTACATTGGGATTTTACATAACCAATATGATGACACCCATGGAACTCGAAGGGAATCCTCTAGTAATTGACCTTCTGGTTCCAAGTTTTAGATCCCAATACCAAGTCCACATTGTCAATTGGCCCGTCCCTTGTATCTACCTCCACCTAGATCCATGCCCACCGATGGTCTGGATTTGAGTGCCAATTTGGTTCCATTCCAATGAAGATACTGATCTTGTTTCCAATGGACTCAAGGGATTCCTTCATCCAAAATTTAAGCAGAAGCCCAGAGAGGATTGCCTATACCCGCTTCAAATCTAGTAGTTCTCATGCAGAGTCAAAATCAATGAACCAATCCTTTAGAACTAGACCCAAAGGGCCCCACGTCCAATTCCTTTTGAGAATATATTAGCAGTCTTTCTAAGAATTCAAAATAAAACAATTCAACCCATGAGTTAGAATAAAGGCTTCCTGGATATAACCTAAAAAAGGATTCCATTGGCTTTCCATCCATCACTTCAGAGCCTCTTCACTTATAAAATTCTTGGAAAAACACCCAACGAGGGACCTACCCACGTATTTGGTCACGTCCCCCATTCCTATATATTTACCAACGACCATTTTCACCTTTCCCCCTCTATTTGAATGCACTTATCCAACTTCCTACTAGAGTGGGGAAGGATAACATAAGGAGATTTTTCGCTAGGATCGAAAATGGATTGTGATCCTGCAGGGGGCCTTTCCTCTTTTCTTTTCTCTGTCTCAAAGTTCCTAATCTGCAAACTACCAGGAGTCTGCTTTGAGCTAGGTCTTGAGGAAAGAGGGTTCATCAAATTATCTTCTAAAAGAAGGGTCTAATGGGTCTGATCATAGGAATTAAAACTTTGGGTCGACTCATCGAGAGGCAGATCCTTTGCATGGCTAGTCGGACCATATGGATTGTCGATATTTCCAATAGAGTCTGTAAGGGATATGGGTTTCTAACCAAACCATTTCTCAAGGATCTCTTCGAGCAAGAAAAATGTGGGAGATCTACCTGGACTGAGGTCATAATTGACCTTGTCCTCCTCCCAAGTCATCATTTGGCATATCAGGCTTTCAAACCGAGCCAAGTGACCTCTTCTAGAAAGGAAGATCCCACGGGAAAAAAGAGCGAGAGAAGAGGAGGCCCAGAAAAAACCAAAGGCAGGGATAAGGAAATAGAGAGGAAAATACGGCTCGGGCCTGCGACCCGCACGCTTGGGTCTACGAAAAAAGGACCATAGGACTGAGACCTATAATCATAGAGCTTCCCCATGATAAAATTATAAAATACATTTAAAAAAAGAAATTAAAAAACCTTATAAAAATAAAATATTAAAAATATATTAAAAAAACTTGAACCTAAAAATAACATATATAAAAATATTAAAAAAATAATAAAAATATATTAAAAAAACTTTTAACATGCCCGAAGGGGTGTAGACCGATTGGCAAGTGCTGTGTAAATGGAAGGAAATATGTAAAGGAGGTCTCAAGTTCGATTCTCACCCCGATTTACTTGTGCTCCATACTTGCGGGCTGTGTGGCGCACCTGGGGTTATAGTGGTAGAGGATGGGTATTAACCACATGTCACATGAGTACGAGAACCGTGAGATTTCGATTCCCCCAGTAAAAAAAAAAAAAAAAAAAAAAAAATTAACATAAAAAAAACATATTAAAAAGGTTTAAAGGGGGTGAGGGGGCCATTCTCCCCCTCCCCACTTTACAAACATCTTACATAGTACCATCCTAAATCCATATTAACTCCATATCTATCAAATGTCGAGAGGGATCAAATCTCTCGAGATGCAAACCTTTAACCTTTCCTCAAGTTTTGCACTCTAAAAAAGGTTTGCAACTCAAGAGATTTGATTCCTCTCGACACTTGATTGATTCAGCGTTAAGATGAATCTATGTTGGTTGTTATTCATTCAATATATATATATATATATATATATATATATATATATATATATATATATATATATATATATATATAAAAAATGAAGCCGACACAAACTTTTATTATTTTATTATTTATTATTATTTTAATCCAGTACATTACATGAACATATCTCGCATATTGGGTTGTAGAGCATCTCTCGGTGCAAAAAATCTTGTAAAGCGAGGAGGGCAGATTTTCAAAATCGCCCCCTCTCCCTTTTAATAAATATTTTTTCACAGATTAAGTTATTTAATGTTTTTTTTTTTAATATATATATATATATATTATGTTTTTATAATATTTTAATTTGTTTTGAAATATTTTTAAGGTTATTTTTATTTTTTTATGTTTTTTTTCAAACATATATTTTTAAATTCATTTCAAGTTAATGCTTTTTTTTTAAAGTTATTTTATTTTATTTTAATATACAATTTTTATTTGTATTTTATTTTTTGAAAATATTTTTCTACATTGCTTTTTATAATTTTTTTGTTTATAATTCATTTTTTCTAGTTTAAGTTGTTCTAGAATTTTTTTTTTTTTAACTAAGTGCTTTTTAAAGGTGTTTTAAAATTATTTTAAAGAGAAAATGATGATGGAGAAGGTGTAAGTATGTCAATTAAAAATTATTATAATCTTACTTTCGAAATAAAAATGGTGCTAATGCTCACACTTGTTCTCGATTCAAGGGTTGATTTTAATATTTTGGTTACAATGGTACATGTTAATACCATGGTTTCAAACATGTTGTAATTTTAACCTAAGAAAAAAGAGTTTGAGTATGCTAGTTTCCACATTTAGTCATAATGCTAGAAAATATTTTGGATAAAAACTATGTGTGAAGTTTTCAAATGTCCAAAGTTTCAAGTGGACACTCCACCCATCATCAGGGACATAAGAAGCTGTTGATGGGTGGAGTGTCCACTCGAAATGTTGGATGTATCAAAACTTCACACACAGTTTTTATCCATAAGATTGTCTAGCAAAAAAAAGAGTGCAACTCATAGCTCCACTTTTCAATTCGATAATGGATTTAATATTTTGTTTGCAATGGTACCAATTGTTATGTCCATGGTTTGAAACCAATGGTAATTTTAAACCCAAAAATGAAAAAGGAGTGCTACTTGTAGCACCACTTTTTGATTCTGTGTTTTTTTAAGAATTTTGTTAGAAACATTAAAGACCATGGCTACAAAAGGTTGTAGTTTTAAGCCCCACAAAAATAAGGGTGTCACCGACAACACCATGTTTTAAAATGAGGGTTAAAAAAACAATGATTATGACCTCCAAGAAAATGAGAACTCTGGAGGGTTCTCATCAAGTTGGTAACTTTGTTAAGTACATTGGAGAATTATTGAACAAGTTTGGCATGACTGAGTGTAACCCTCTCTCTACTCCAATGGAACATAATTTGAAGTTCACATCAAAAGAAGGGAATGGATTTGAGGATGAAGCCAAGTACAAATAGCTTGTGGGAACTCTTATCTACCATACCACCACCAAACCATATATTTAATTCATTGTTGGGATTCTTTCTAGGTTCATGCATAAACCATGTGAAGGACTGTAACACACCCATGGTGGGATGTCAAAATTTTCTTCTTCTTAAGAGAATCAAAACCCCCATTCAGGGTCTCTATTCCATTATGCTCTTCCAAAAATATCCAGCCACGGTCTCCATGCTCCGAACCGAGCTTAGAGATGGTAGATATCCTCTCTCGAGCTCCTTGGGTTCTTCCATCCATCTATACTCGCATATGATCGCGGGCTATGACTCGACGCCAAGACAACAGGTGCCAAAAAAACTACCGCGCGAATCTTCTGGAGTTGCAAATATTCAAAGTTCACAATTCAATGCCGCATGTCCTCAGATATTTTGATGGCCCTGATTCACTTCAGGACTTCGGTGTTCGGGAGTTTCAAACATTCCTACACCTTTTTCTTCTAAAGTACTCCATACCCATAATTACATATCGAGTGCCACGTGCCCCTCATGATCGATAGTTATGATCTTCTTTGGGACTTCAACGTTCGGGATTCCCGAGCAATCCAACTCTTTTTCCTTCGAAGTACTCCATACCCAAAGTTCCATATCAGGCGCCATGCATTCATCTAAATCAATGTCTTAGATCCACTTTGGGACTTCAGCGTTCAGGAATCCCGGACGTTCACGCCACCTTTTCTCCCAGAGTGTTTTCACCTGAAGTCGACGATCTCTGCCACATATCCTCTCTCTCATATCAATGGTACAAACGGACTCCGTCACTTCGTGGATTTCCAAAGGAACTCACGGCTAATCGCCTCTTAATACCCCAGTGTGTGCCACTTCGAGCGGAACACCTGACATTTTCGTCACTTGACACATGGGTCCCCACGTACTCTCGACGTAATACCCACATTCTCTTGATTGAACGGTCGAGAGGGGTCCCGAAGGATCCATAGATCCACGATTCACACTACTTCGCTACTTCGTTCCTCTGGAGTTTTGGCGTTACTAAGCCTCTATTCTCCTAAAGCGGTCAACACCGGACTGACTAACTCATAGATATGACGGTCAGGATGACTCCCAGGCATCCTCAAATCTAAAGCCCAGATTAACTTCGTGACTTTAGGTATTTTACCTTCCTTACGACGAACTCGCTCAATTCGCTAAACTCACGAAGTCTGAAGGAATCAAGGGGTTAACTCTCACGCTCTTTCCTGTATCCAACGGTCACAACAAACCTTGGCTCTTTTCTAACAGATCTCATTCATTTGTCTTGCATACAAAGGAACCTTCCCTTTCCATACTTCAATATATCTATCCTTCTTGAGCTTTGTCAGCTCTGAAAATATTAAGAGCTTTGTGCTCTTTCTCTTGAACTTAACACTTATAAGAATTATTCCACGCACCCCTTGTGCTCGTTCATCAACTTTGTTGTTCTAGAGTCTGTACTTAAGGATTTAAAAAGTAAAATGTCTAGGCATCCGAAAGTTAGTAAGGTGTAAAAAGGTAGGAGAGTATAACTTCGGGAAAGGAAGCTAGGGTTGATTTCTAGGTTGTCGCTGTCTAGCTTCCAACTGTTCCTGGATGTTTATATCCCGTTCAATTGCAGCCCATGAACGTTCAAGTTCTACCTAGGTGGTGGCTATTTTAAATATAGTATCAAGGAGATTTAAAATGATATGGGTTTGGTCCAATAAACTGGGTTCAATATTAGGTTGTCTTACAACAGGGACAGTCATAGAGGAACAAAAAAATTTAAAAGAAATCTGAAAGTTTTTATGCTGTATCAATTTGATCTTATAAAGAGAACTTTGAAATTAATGTTAAGGAAAAAATGCAAACCAAAGGCCTTTTTCCGTAACTGTGTTATATTTGAAATAAATAGTATGTGAAATATGAGAAAAAAATTTAGCTATTTATAAAGTAAGGCTCCTATCAAGGGAGAATCTCACTCCTTAAACAGAGGAAGACAATAGACTAAGAAGGAATCTGATGAAGCATAAAATATGACAACTTAAAGGTTCATAGGTCTTGTATCTGCTGTTAGCCGATATAGAGGAAAAACTTTAAACGATATAGATGAATAAAATTTAACCACCACAGTAGATGTTTTACTAAATTGCAGTGCAACATTCATCAGGTGTATATAAGTGAAATAAAATTGAATATGAATAACAAAGAGAACAAACTCATAACACAGTCTTGATGGAATCAAGATTCTCCGGGTTGCTTTGTATTAATTCTCAAAAAGAAGATAGGATCTATTAAAATAGACCAAAAAGGTCCATCCTCTCTTTCTTTCTACAAAATGTATATTTATACATATTTTTATATGATGGAATCTCAATCGTTCCAGAGGTTTTCAGTTACAATCAAAGGAGTTAAAACATTTCATTTCTTTATCTCTGTCCTCAATTGGTACCAGAAACCTGCCTCTTCACCTTCTCTGTGAAATACCGCACTTCTCCACCAACTGTGATATCATCTTAGAAGGTTCTGCTTGGTTATTGGCCTCGAAAATATAACAATCTTTCACCAATCGTGGCAACTTTCCTTCCACCTGCTGGTCTTTGGCACTGATAGAACATAATAATATACTTGGTTTAATTAGCCATTTATTTATTTGAACTATCTCTGTCTGGGTTATTTGTGAAATTTCGGCTAATTCTCTTTCTCCATTTTCCTTGATATTTAGCAGATATTTGGTTGTATTGATTTGACCCAGTATCTCAATGCTACTTTCACCATCAGAACCCAACCACATCCCATTTAACAAACCAAAAGTTTCTTCACAATATTTTCTTATCTCCTTAGCTTATTTTCTGCGTTCAGATATATTTCGCTCCCATTCTTTCTACAAGTTATTGCCCTTGGTTTGCTCTAAGATGGGAAAACTAGAACTATTTCTTATTTCCTTTCTCGTCATGGCTATAATAGCCTCCTGGAACGCAACCCGAGCCACTCCAAATTCCCTTTCTCTGAGAGAGAGGTTCTCTAATATCTGATCAATGAGTTGGCAACTGCTTTGAATCGTTTCTACTTTAACAAGCAGACCTTGCTGTGCCGTCGATAACCTTTTTCTGATTTCTATTGCTTGGGATTGAAATATCTCGATATCGATTACCTGGATTTTGGCTAACTCTAGTTTGGCCCGAAGTTGCTCTATCAATTCTCCTTGCTGGACTATCTGTATCTGACTTGTCTGAACCATCAGCTGTGTCTGTTCGAGATCAGCTTTGAGCTGCTCGATTTCGTTTTGATCATCTATTCTAGCTTGCTCCAAAGTTTCATTCACCTGATCTTTGGCAGCAGCCTCTGCTGTAGCTAGTTTGGCCTCTAATGTCTTAATTAGATGATTTTTTCGCTTCAACTGATCTTTTAGGGTCCCGACTGAATATTGGTTTGCCGTAGCGAAAGCACCCAATGTTCCTACTATTTGCACTACAAATTCTTCTTTCTTCATGGTTCTCCCATCAGTTATAATTTTAAATTTCTTGGATACAGTACCTGCCTCTTGGTAGAGTTATTGTCTCATGTCGGCCTTTCTCTTCTTATCGAGGAACAATTCATTCGAAGGTAGCTCTTCCACTGATATGGGTGTTAATTCTTCACCAAAAATCCAACCCGTGTCTGGTATTCCCTTTGTCGACTGCAGGGGAGTAACAAAAACAATGGGATTACTAACCTGTTTAGATGATTTCCCTGGAGTAATGATTGAAGTTGGCTTGCTTGGAGGATCGGAAGCCTCAGATACATGTTTCGGGCCCCCAGTTTGCTCTTCTTTATCCTGTTGTTCTTCTTGGCTGGGTGCTGAATCTTTGGAGCCTTCAAATTTTGTTTGCTGCACCTCTACGGTCGTTGGATTCTAACCCCGTAATACTGGGGGAAGGAAGCTCCGCCTATGTTCTTGGAATTTGAAAACATCGGCCCTCTCTTCAGGCGACAGGGCTTGTATCCGATCCAAAACCTCGACATACGATATCGCGCCTCAGAAAATGTCATCATGAGGTGAATTCTCATGCTCAAACCTTTTAAGGCCACAACTAGCCAAGTGATTACTCATGACCCTGTGTGGGTCGTGTTTCTTGAATTCAATATGGACTAATTTTATATCTTCTAAGGCTTCTACCTCGGCCTTTGCATGCCCGAAATCTAATAAAGAATAGGTGTTTAAATGAATGGGGAAAGGTGGCCATACCTTCTTTGAAAACCCCTTAAGCTCTTTGATTATGCCACCAATCACGGTTTGCATGGTGATCTCGCGATAGGCCAACCTATCGGGTATAAATAATGGTAGAGCATGTGGAGGGATAGAAGCACCGAAAACCTTGATGTATTAAAACTCTTCCTCCACGTATGAGTCGGCCACCCTGCTCAAATTGGCCGTAATGCTATCTGAGATCTGGGGTGGTGGATTACTGAAGATGGTGACATGCATCGGTTCCATTACCCAATTGAATATTTCATATATAAAATCTGAGGCCTTATCCTCCAAAAGCTTAGAATGATAGACATGGATAGGCTCAATCTCCGATGGAGCCCATCTCCAACTCATTAAGGGAAAAGGTGTCATGGAACACATGGCGTCCATGATGTATGCATACATAAAAAATGAGGTGGCTCTCCCGCTTTCCCTCTGTGTCCAATATTCTGTAATCCGACTGGTCAGACTATCTGACAACAGTTTGTCCCAGTCGAAAGAACAACATTCTGCTACTGTATGCATCAGGGGCAGCCATGGGAGGAAAAAATGCATGGTGTCTTCCCTCCCATACAATCTACAGGTCATCATCACTATGTATTTGAACTGTGGTTCCAAAGAAGATATGGAATAAACTCCGTTGCTATTTGCCTTGAACTTCGCTGGGTGTGAGACCCAATCCTTGATCAAATCAGATAAGCTTTTCCCGTATTGCTCACATTCCTTATGTTTAAAATCCTCTAGAAACTCTGCATTGTATGTGAATTTCGACGTGGGTGGTAACTTGTACATCGCCTATAAGTTTTCTGGTCTAAAGGTCCCAACAATGATCTTCTGCTCATTGATGATGGTTCTGGTAGGGATATCTACATGATCTAGTGCCCATCGGATCATGTCATAGTAAGGCAAAAGACGTGGCCTGACCGCTACTTTGTGCATCTCTGCCTGGATGACGATCTTGTATTTGGTAGTCAAGTCGTCTTTCTCGTTGTCACTGGAATTGTTCGAACAGTTCACCAAATCTGATTGCAGAACCTTTGAGATGTATGACCAGGTTCGTATGGAATCAATGCTTTGAGGTGAAGTATCCGAAACATTATCAGAGCCTTGTCCCAAAATCTCAACACTTGTCTTGGATGATTTTTGCGGGGCCATGACAGAAGATTTGACTTAGCTCTCCTACAATAAAATGCGTATACATACAGAGATCAGTTTGTTGAGAAAAACTTATTTGCGTGGGATAGAAATAAGATTTATGAATAGAACAGAAAGGAAAAAGATCTATATCTTCGATCATTTAAAATCTTGGTGTCTTTATGAACAAAACAATCAAATCATATTTAGAGACAGATTTAGCAATAAAGACCCTATCCTTACTTGCCATTTCATCTCATTTCCAATTAATGCCATAAATTTCGACGATTCATGACACAAGTTGGCGTAAGGAAAATTTAAAATTACTTCATAGATTGTGCATATTATTATTTGTATTGAACACTGATTACGCTGGCTTAGCTTTTTTGATTAATCTTACTTAAACTTTAATCAACCTTTCGACGTTTGCCGTATCGGGAGTTTTCACTCTAACCTTTTGAGCCTCTAAAACCCAAGATCGCGATGATTAGATTTAGTTAAGCAAGGATGTAACCTGATTAAGTGTTTAATTAATCATGTTTTAATTTATATCGCAACTTCGTGGCTCAGGGTTTCGAAGGTATAGTTTCCAGGAGGAACGTATGTCAAGTCGCGAAATCCTGAGAGACTTTAACCATGGTCAAAACTAATCACCCCTGACACTAACTCGGGTTACTTATATGAAATTCTCGTGGCTTCGTCTTTCAGAGTTATGTCAGTAATGTTTTAGGAGAGAGTGAATGCCGAGACGCGAAATCTCGACAACACTTGACTGGGGTTTAAAGAATTTTACTCTCATCTTTCACCTGAGGTAAGCTTTTAAAACTTTTCGTGACCTCGAACATCGGGGCTTGTAAATATTGTGACTTGTGACTCCCGAAGAGTGATATTCTGAGGTACAAAAAGTAAAAAAATTAGTTTAATGATAAGAAGTGGTAACTTATGAAACATAACATCCTTTGCTATTTCGCATGTTGAGACTACTGAGATTTTCAGTAGGTAAATGTCACGAAGTGAAAAAGAACTCAAAAACCAACATTTGACTTAAAAAAATACATTTAAACAAGTTGAAAAAGGTGGCTCCAACATAGGCTCCAACTAGGGATCCCGTCTTCCTGCAAGATGGGAAGAACAGTAGACCGCTTGCCTGTATTGGGTAAATGGGGTCATTTGCTTCACTTCTACTAAACTTCCTTTAGGGAAAAGATAAATAGAGGGAAGAAGAGATATTGTCTTTCACTTTTGCAAAGCTTTTAAGTACTGACTATGTTTTATGCTCAACTACAGTCCCTTTCATGACTTTCTTTTTCTCTTTACTGAATTTAGGTCTGCATTAAGACAAATCAAAACAGTTCTAGGAAATCCAATAGATCTTGTAACTTTTGGCTTGCATCCAACGAAATTTATTACATGTTTTTAAACGGGGAGTCCCGTCCAGACTTAGGATGTGGATCTAGTCTCGAGAAAGTTGATTACCAGAGTAGAGTGAAAATCGTGTATAACATCCTTACAGACATCTCAGATATTGCTTCATTGCCGGTGGGGCTGTTCAATACCCCGGTGAAGTTATCTGCCCCTTTTTTGCTGAATTTCCTTTCACCACTTTGGAATATATTTATGCATTTAAATGATGAGACGAGGGAAATCATTTCTGAATTTCCTTTCATCGTCTCTTCAGACTAGATGTACAATTAGATATGACTTTCTTTTCACCATCTGTCTTATAAATTTCTTTTTAGAACATGAAGTGGGGGCAATCAGTTTGTATGAGGGGTGATGTTTGTATAATATTTTGAAATGGAGGTCTATTAACTTACTTTGATTTCTCGGTACCAACCTTCCCTTAACCTTCACCACACCTTAACCTGCAGGAAAAAAGGGAAAAATCATTTCTAGGGGTTTTCCTTAGAGCAAGCCTCAATCCTTCAAAACTGTTGAAAAACCCAAAATAGTCAGGATCCACCTACGCATAACTTGCTTAGTAAGAGACTGAGGATTTATGAATACCAGCTTCCTTTCCAAAATACGCTTTACAACTTTCAAAGTTAAAACATAATCTTTTCCCCCTATGTATATAAATCTGGAAAGGTACTTAGCTTTTTAAGAAGATAAAAATGGAGACTAGAAGAAAGGTGACAGACAGATTTTTGTACACTAAGGAGCAGGGGTCGAAAATTAAAAATGTTTTTTGAAAACCCTTTCCCAGAGATTTTTTACTTAACTATCACCTATATTTATTTTAATTTAACTTCTTAGGACCCAGAGCAAGTAATTTTTCTTTTTAATAACAACTAAGAGAAAATATTAGATTGATGAAACCTTTACGACACTTAGGAGACCTTTGCTTTCTCAAAGAACAAGATTCTTGGGAGTTCATACCTTTACCTTACCATTTTGAAACAACCGAAAACCTTTTCTATTGCTTGTTTTCGGTGAATTCAGCCTCCGATATATGACTTTAAGTTTTCTCCTTTCGCTCGTTTAGGTCGCAAGCCGAAATCCTATAAACATGAAGAGTGTCCCTTAAAAGAGTTGAATGTATTTGAAAATTGCGTATCTTTATTTATATTGACCTAATTAATTAAAAATGAAAAATTACCTCAAGGGAATCATGAAATAGAAAGCAAATACAAACCGGTATATACAATGGAAATCCTTTGGGAACCAATTATTTCATGTAGTGTTTTAGATAACTCCCATTGACAGGGGCGTTGAAAATTTTACCATATAGATTTTCTAATAAAAACGAATTTTTTACTTCAGAAGCGTTGACTCTAAATGGTCCATACCAAATATGATCGAATTTACCGTGTTTCACCAAATATTCCTTCCTAGCAACCCATATTAAGACCAAATCACCCGGAAGAAACTCTCTGTCTTTTGTCTTACGGTCAAATAACATTTTCATGTCATCTTGATATTTTTGCAATCTTTCATCCACTTTGACCTTGTGCTGTTGTAATTTGATTAGCTGATTTATTCTCCTTGTGACGTGGTTTGGTTCTTCTTTCTCATCTTGCCATAGTTTCACTACGGGAAGTGCCAAGTTTATGGGTAATACCACGTCAGTACCGTATACCATCTGGAAAGGAGAAATGCCGATGGATTTTTTCGTGCCAAACCGATTTTCCCATAGTGCGTATTTTAAATGTACATGCCAGGATCTCTTTTTCTCATTCAACACTTTCTTAATTGTGTTGATCAGACTCTTGTTCGAAGACTCGACCAGTCCATTTCCTTGGGGATAATATGCCATAGAATGGCCAAGTACAATATTGTATTTTTGGCAAAAACTGATCATAGCCATAGATTTAAAAGCCTGGGCATTATCTGTTACTATCTTTCGGGGGCAGCCAAATCTAGATAAAATGTTTTATTCTAGGAAATCTATTACCACCGAATCTATAGCCCTCCTGGTTGGAATAGACTCTACCCATTTAGTAAAGTAATATGTGGTGGTTAGGATCCATTTGTGTTGAGCACTGGAATGGGGGTTAATTTCTCCTATAAAATCTAGTCCCCACTACTGAAAAGGAGCCTCTATTTTGATTGGAACTAAAGGTAGTGCTGGGAGTTTATGCTTTCCTGTGAACAATTGGCAAGGGTTGCAAGCCTTGACTTTGGCATTTACATCCGAGAAAAATTTAGGCCAATAATACCCTACCCTCAGGATTTTATAAGCTGTCGCTCTCCAAGCGTGATGTCCCCCACACACTCCTTCATGGAATTCGCTTATGACCTCCTCTGTTTCAGATTCAACCAAACAAACCAACAGGAAGCCAAGTGGGTCCTTCCAAAACAATTTACCCTYRGATATACRRTATTTGACCRCMTGTAGTTTTAGCGTTYTGGMTTTGGATGGAGATAAATCACTCGGACACTTCAAAGTCAGTAGGTAGGATACTATGTTTTTGTACCAGTTAGAGGAGGTAAACTTCTCTTCGATTCTGATTTCACTTGTTTTCTTGTAGATATCGCTCATATCTTCATCTTCTCCACATCCCTGTATGATATTTATGCTGAGAGATCTGAAATTAGATTTAGCTAAGAGTTTAGCCAAACCTTGACCTTTTACTAGTTTCGTCGGCTTTATTTCCAGATCAAATTCTTGAATTTTTGCGAGCCACCGTCCCCTTTTTCCATCACTATCAGGCTGCACTAAAATATCTTTTACAGAGCTAGTAGGTACATACGCGATTATCTTGGAATGCAATACATAATTTCTAAAATCTTTTAATGCCTTTACCATAGAATATGCTTGTTTTTCCATTATATCATATTTTAGTTCTGTGTCTCTGAGACTTTTGCTGAAAAAGGCTATCGATTGTTCGAAACCTTCCTCATTTTTCTGGAGGAGCACCGGGACAATGGTATGCTCAGAGGCGAACGAGAAAATGAGAAAATCCTTTAGATAGTCGTGGCTTGCCAGTACATGTGCCTCTCTTATAACCCTCTTGATACGTGCAAACGATTCTTTGGCCTCTGCATTCCATTTTACCTCGTTGTTTTTCTTTAACATACCTGTGATTAATTTCATAATTTCAACAAAGTTTGGGATAAACCTTCTCAAAAAGTTTATCTTTCCTAAGAATGACTGAATTTCCTTTATATTTCTAGGAATATTTATTGTGTCTATAGCTTGAACCCTGCTGGGATCAATTTTAATTCCATCTCGAGACACAATATGGCCCAGGAGTTTACCTTCTCGCATGGCGAAGTGAGACTTTTTAGGGTTTAAAGACAGACCGAACTTGTGGAATTTTTTGAAAGTCTATTTGAGATGTATTAAATGATCTTCGTTAGATTTAGAAAAAATGGTTAGATTATCGAGATAGCTAACTACAAACTTGTCTTTTTCACCGACGAAAGCGATATCCATAGCACACTGGAAAGTGGCACCTGCATTCATTAGACCGAAAGGCATTTTATCATACATGAATGTACCCCAGGGTGTAGTGAAGGCTTTTTTTTCTTTATCTTGTTCATTTACAACAATTTGATTGTACCCAGAGAAACCGTCAATCATAGACATCCTATTTGCTCTGACTACCTTTTCTAAGACGTGATCCATTTTAGGTAAAGGATAGTTGTCTTTGAGGGAAGATTTATTTAAATTTCTGAAATCAACACACAATCTAATCTCACCACTCTTTTTTCTAACCAGGACCAGGTTTGCCACCCAATTGGAGTATCTCAGTGGTACTATTATTTTCGCGTCTAAAAGTTTCTTAACTTCTCTTTCGACTATGGGTAATAAGATAGGGTTGATTTGTCTAAGATTTTTCCTAAAGGGTTTGACACCAGGCTTCAGAGGTATCTTGTGTTAGATCACAGTAGTGTCATAGGTCCTAAGCTCTTCGTAAGATCAAGTGAAAACGTCATTATATCGTGCAAGAAAATATTTATACTTATTTTTCACCTCAGGAGGAAGGTACTTTGATATTTTCACCATCCTAGGTTCCTCTTTTGTCTCTACATCGCAATATTCAACCTCTTCTGGTTGGGGTTGGAGAGTGGATTTTAAAGGCATGTCATTTTGATCAAAAAGTCTTTCCAGGGGGATTAGTCCCTTTGGAATATGATTAATTCTTAAAAATAACATGCGATGGTTGGCAATTTTTTCTTGGAACTCTTGAGGGTATTCTCCTTCTTGCATGATCCATGTGTGACCATTTTGATTCTCTTGATCGATGTGAGTTTTATAAAAGTCGCCCACTGCTTCTAGGAACTTCTTGATCTGTTCGTCATCCTCGAAAACTTGCCAGTGTTGTATGTTGTTCGGGATGGATGGTCTATGCCTTACCTCTATATGGTGTTTTAATTTAAAAGCTGTGGGGGGAGAGAATGTCGAGGCTGCCTTGGCTAACGAATCAACCTGCAAATTTTCGGTGCGTGGGATGAAGTGGATATTTACAGACGAGAAGAAATTTTCCATTAGATCCCAGGAAAAATTTCTATATGTTCTCAATCTCGGGTGTTTGGCCTGGTATTGTTGATTCATCTATTTGACTATCAACTCAGTGTCTCCATATACTTCCATGTTCTTTATGTTCAGCTTCTTGGCAGCTTCCAATCCTAATACTAAGGCTTCATATTCACATACATTGTTAGTGTATTATATATCCCATTGAAGCCTGTAAGAAAAAGGGACAAGAAATTTATTTTCAGGTGCCACAAAAAGTACTCTTGCACCTGCTCCTTCACATGATAGAGCATCGTCAAATTTTTTTTCCAGATCCCTATGCTATGCATATTTTCAGATTCTTTCTCGTCTATGTAATTTTCTTCTGTGCAACTATCTATACCATCATCAAAAGACAAAATACAATTTCCTAGATCTTGATCAACAATGTAAACAGGAAAATTGTTAGGATTTTGAGGATCGCTCACTGTACAGGCTAACCTTGTTTCTCTGTATAACCAAGTAAGTTACTCACCAAATACAAGAATTGTGGCATAAGTCATGTCTAGCTGGAGTGACCCCCCAAGTTTGGCTCCCCATGACCTTGATAACAGTAAGCCATACTTTGGGGGGATATCAACAATAACTACGTCCATCAGGACACTTTTGACTGGGACCTGTGCAAGGGTGACTACTAAATCTTTTGTCATACCCATGCACTTAACTCTTCTCAAATCGAAAGAGTAGAGATCTCCGTAAGGTCGGGTGATCTCGAGGCCTAGTCTATCCATAATTGCTTTGGGCATCATATTATGTGAAGCTCCAGAATCTAGCATGCAGTTATGTGGCAGTCGATCATGCACATTTAGGGCGATATATAAAGGAGCAACGGTGTCTCTGGCACCCTCGAAATGTGGACCAAACGTGATATTGAGATTATCATTTTCCAAATTTATTACGTCTGATTGACTTTCTTGATCTAAACAACCTATCACTTTGGTTATTTGCTTTCGATATGCAGGATTCTTTGCTAATTAAATCAGCGGGATCGTTATTTTTATCCTATTTATCTCATTTTCAAAACTAAAATCACCGCTAACTTTGTCCATTTCTCTGGTTGAAACCTCGAGCTCTTTCTTCTCCAACTTATTTGTCTGGGCAGATTTATTACTCATGAGTTTACTTACCAGTCCAAGTGTCTCAGTTGTCTTGATTCCCCTTGTTTGGGTCTCAACCTCCTTCGTTTTGAGGTCCAACAAGTCTACCTCTTTTATTTTATTGTTGGATGTTTCAGTCTCTTTCAGGGCAGGCACATATATTTCACCTCTAGGGAGAATTTTCTTCGGTTGAGGAATCAACGTAGGTTTGTTTTTAGACCTCAAATTATACCTCGGTTGGACCCCAGCTGTCATGGAATTAGACGTTTCTTGACATACAATGAAATCATTTTTGTTTATATCATCATCTTCATTTGATGGTTGAGGTGTGTTCATCGAACTCTCATAATATTAGTTAGTTACATAGGGCTGAATGCAATCATCACCCAAATTTGTCACATCTTCTTCGAGTCCCTTGAAATCTTCCAGATCATTTCCTCCTATAGAATTTTCATTTTTTAAAGGGGTTTGAATTTTATGATCTTCATTTTTAATCTGCCTTTGTTGATTTTGAGGGTTGGGGTTTCTTCTAAATTCTCTTTTAATGAAAGGATCACTCTTGGATTGATCTAGCTCCATTCTGGAAATCTTATTCGATAAATCTTTAGTTATCCTAGCCATATCATCCATTTTGTCATCTGTGGATCTATTAGATCTTGAGGGTCCCGCTTGTTCCCTAAAATGTCTGGTTTCTCTGTTTCCCATTTCTACCCTATCTTTCAACTTACCAGAGGCCGTCATGTTAGATTCGATTTCCACAACATCATCCTGCATTTAGGTTAAGGTAGCCCCTCACCTTTCTCTTAAGAGAAGGGCGAAGTCGGGGTCGAAAGCTCCTGTGAAGGTTACTTTGGCTGCAGGTTGGGAGGGTTTAACTTCGGTTGGGATCTTATTATACAGTTTGTTAAATATTTGGATAAATTCCATAACTGTTTCTGAATTCCTTTTCTTTAAAGATCCGAACTCGGTCAGATAATATAAGTGGTATTTTCTCTCACCCCATTGTCTAAGAAAGGCATCTTCTAAGGCATCGTAAGAAAGGATAGACCCTACAGGTAGGCTTCGAAACCAGGTTCATACCTGTCCTTCAAAATTTTGAACAAACAATCTCGAATAAACATCTTCTTGTTCCAGACCTAAAATATTAGTGAACTGATCGAAGAAATTTATATGTTCGATCACAGTTAAGTCCCCTTCCCCTGTAAATTTTGGTAAATTTTTTATATAATTTTCAAGAAGGTCATGAAGAGGTACAGGTAGAACCAAAGGTGCATATCTCGCAGCCACTTTAGTGAAAACTCTAGGGGGCGGGGGAGGCACTTGGCCACCTTCTCCTCCTCTGGCGGCCACCATTGGTACTACCTGACAAGGAAAGGGTGCGTTATATAAAGGGTTATGAAAGACTAAAAGTGGATTTCTAGCTTCTTCGAGGGATGAGAAAGGCGAAGATGGGTGAACAGAGATGCGAGGACTTGGCTCCTCGGATTTGTAGGAGATGTAATCAAGGGATCCCACGGGTGTGAGATTTGAATATATAGTATACTCTTCGAGACTTGGTGAGGTCGGGAAGTCTAAAAGAAGAGTCGACGCGATATTAACCGCTGATAAATTTACTGCAGAGTTTTTACCTTTGTGTCTGACAGAGGTTTTTAGAAGGATTTTACTTTCAACCACAGAGGGGTACTGTGTGAAGTTGAAGGTTCACAATAAATCTTGGTCTTGAGATGCGGGTGATTAAGATGATAGACAATAGTAGTCGGCTTAAGAGAACCTCTAGCTTTCAGTATTTTTTCAGGATCTGAAATAGGCGTGGTCTGCTTGCTCTCTGGGTTTTGTGCGGTATTCCTTCGACCGGATGCTAGCTTACTTATATGTAGAGTCACCAAGTGAAATATAGTAACAACCTTTAAAAAGTTCCCACTCTTTTTTCACTACCAAAGGGTGAAACTTGAAAATATATGTCATTCTTCCCAGGGAAAAGGTTTCGTAACTTCGTTCCCTGGCAGCGGCGCCAAAAAGATGTTGTTCCAGAGTCTGTACTTAAGGCTCTAAAAAGTACAGTGTCTAGGCATCCAAAATTTAGTAATGTGTAAAAAGGGACAAGAGTATAACTTCGGGAAAGGAAGCTAGGGTTGATTTCTAGGTTGTCGCTGTCTAGCTTCCAACTGTTCCTGGATGTTTATATCTCGTTCAATTGCAGCCCATGAACGTTCAAGTTCTACCCGGGTGGTGGATGTTTTAATTATAGTATCAAGGAGATTTAAAGCGATATGGGTTTTTTCCAATAAACCGGGTTCAATATTAGGTTGTCTTACAACGGGGACAATCATAGAGGAACAAAAAAATTTAAAAGAAATTTGAAAGTTTTTATGCTGTATCAATTTGATCTTATAAACAGAACTTTGAAATTAATGTTAAGGACAAAATGCAAACCAAAGCCCTTTTTCCGTAACTGTGTTATATTTGAAATAAATAGTATGTGAAATATGAGAAAAACATTTAGCTGTTTATAAAGTAAGGCTCCTATTAAGGGAGAATCTCACTCAAACAGAGGAGGAAAACAAACTAAGAAGGAATCCGACGAAGCATAAAATATGACAACTTAAAGGTTCACAGGTCTTGTATCTGCTGTTAGCCGATACAGAGGAAAAACTGTAAACGATATAGATGAATAAAATTTAACCACCGCAGTAGAAGTTTTACTAAATTGCAGTGCAACATTCATCAGATTTATATAAGTGAAATAAAATTAAATATGAATAACAAAGAAAACAAACTCATAACACAGTCTTGACGGAATCAAGATTCTCGAGATTGCTTTGTATTAATTCTCAAAAAGAAGATAGCCTCTATTAAAATAGACCAAAAAGGTCCAACCTCTCTTTCTTTCTAAAAAATGTATATTTATACAGATTTTTATATGCTGGAATCTCAATTGTTCCAGAGGTTTTTGATTACAATCAAAGGAGTTAAAACATTTCGTTTCTTTATCTCTGTCCTCATTTGGTACCGGAAACCTACCTCTTCGCCTGCTCTGTGAAAATAACACACTTCTCCACCAACTGTGATATCAACTTAGAAGGTTCTGCTTGGTTATTGGCCTAAAAAATATAACAATCTTTCACCAATCGTGGCAAATTTCCTTCCACCCGTTGGTCTTTGGTGCTGATAGAACATAATAATATACTTGGTTTAATTAGCCATTTATCTATTTGAACTATGTCTGTCTGGGTTATTTGTGAAATTTCGGCTAATTTTCTTTCTCCATTTTCCTTGATATTTAGTAGATATTTGGCTGTATTGATCTGACCCAGTATCTCAATGCTACTTTCACCATCAGAACCCAACCACATCCCATTTAAAAAACCAAAAGTTTCTTCACAAGATTTTCTTATCTCCTTAGCTTGTTGTCTGCCTTCAGATATATTTCGCTTCCATTCTTTCAACAAGATATTTCCTCTGGTCTGCTCTGAGATGGGAAAACTAGAACTATTTCTTATTTCCTTTCTCATCGTGGCTATAATAGCCTCCTAGAACACAACTCGAGCCGCTCCAACTTCCCTTTCTCTGAGAGAGAGGTTCTCCAATATCTGATTAATGAGTTGGCAACTACTTTGAATCGTTTCTACTTTTACAAGCAGACCTTTCTACGTCGTCGATAACCTTTTTTTGATTTCTATTGCTTGGGATTGAAATATCCCGATATCGATTACCTGACTTTCGACTAACTCTAGTTTGGCCCGAAGCTGCTCTATCAATTCTCCTTGATGGACTATCTGTATCTGACTTGTCTGAACCATCAGCTGTGTCTGTTCGAGATTAGCTTTGAGCCGCTCGATTTCATTTTGATCATCTATTCTAGCTTGCTCCAAAGTTGCATTCACCCGATCTTTGGAAACAACCTCTGCTGTAGCTAGTTTGGCCTCTAATGTCTTGATTAGACGATTTTTTCACTTCAGCTGATCTTTTAGGGTCCCAAAAGAATATTGGTTTGCCATAGTGAAAGCACCCAATGTTCCTGCTATTTGTGTTGAAAATTCTTCTTTCTTCATGGTTCTTCCATCGGTTATAATTTTAAATTTATTGGATACAGTACCTTCCTATTGGTAGAGTTCTTGTCTCACGACAACCTTTCTCTTCTTATCGAAGAAGAATTCATTTGGAGGTAGCTCTTCCACTGATATGGGTGTTAATTCTTCACCAAAAATCCAACCTATGTCTGCTATTCCCTTTGTTGACTGCAGGGGAGTAACATAAACAATGGGATTACTGACCTGTTTAAATGATTTCCCTAGAGTAACGATTGAAGTTGGCTTTCTTGGAGGATCGGAAGCCTCAGATACATGTTTCGGGCCCCCAGTTTGCTCTTCTTTATCCTGTTGTTCTTATTGGCCGGATGCTGAATCTTTGGAGCCTTCGGCTTTTGTTTGCTGCACCTCTATAGTCATTGGATTCTCGCCCCTTAATACCGGGGGAAGGCAGCTCTGCCTATGTTCTTGGAATTTGAAAACATCGGCCCTCTCTTCAGGCGACAGGGCTTGTATCCAAGCCAAAACCTTGACATATGATCTCACACCTTGGAAAATGTCATCATGAGGTGAATTCTCGTGCTCAAACCTTTTAAGGCCACAACTAGCTAAGTGATTACTCACGACCTTGTGTGGGTCGTGTTTCTTGGATTCAATATGGACTAATTTTATATCTTCTAAGACTGCTACCTCGACCTTTGCATGCCCAAAATATAATAAAGAATAGGTGTTTAAATGAACGGGGAAAGGTGGCCATACCTTCCTTGAAAACCCCTTTAGCTCTTTGCTTATGCCACCAATCACGGTTTGCATGGCGATCTCGTGACAGGCCAACCTATCGGGTATAAATAATGGTAGAGCATGTGGAGGGACAAAATCACTGAAAACCCTGATGTATGAAAACTCTTCCTCCACGTACCAGTCGGCCACCCTGCTCAAATTGGCCGCAATGCTATCTGAGATCCGGGGCGATGGATTACCGAAGATGGCGACATGCATCGGTACCATTACCCAATTTAAGATTTCATATATAAAATATGAGGCCTTATCCTCCCAAAGCTTAGAATGATAGACATGGATAGGGTCAGTTTCTGATGGAGCCCAGCTCCAACTCATTAAGGGAAAAGGTGTCATGGAACACATGGCATCCATGATGTATGCAGACATAAAAAATGAGGCATCTCTCCCGCTTGTTAGGACCACACAATGTACCATTTTGCCCATACTTTTTTCCATTATTATACCCTTGATCACCTATATTTAGACTCATACTATCACTTCATCTGATCATTCCGAGGTATACAATGTCCTTTCTCATTACTATATGCTTAATTTGTTTTGCATAATATTTTACATCACTTTTGTACTTAACCATTGATTAGACTACAGACTAGCATTCAAAGCCTGTTGCTGAAACACAGTCCAGGAAACAGATGCTAAAACATGGAGTCGTTACATAGTCTGAAGTACCTACTGCTGAAACGCAGTTCAGGTCGCAGATGCTAAAACGCGGAGCCGTTACACAGACTAAAGCCCCGTTGCTGAAACACAGTCCGAGACCCCTGGTGCTACAACACAGAACTGTCATACAGTCTAGAGTCGCAGAGGCTGAGACACAGAGCTGCTACAAAGCTTAGAGCTGCAGATGCTGAAACACAGAGGAGATTGCCAGAACCAACGATGCTGAAACACAAGCCGTTACAGTTAGCAGTCAAGGAAGACACAGTCAAGAGCACAATTCACGTGGCTGAAACAGCCCATGAATTGCGATGCTGAAACAACATCAACAACGATGAGAAAAAGTTGTTACACCAGCCGTAACAACAATACCTCGTTCAGTTCCTGTATTAGCATTCGGTTGCGTGAGATTAGGACATCCTATGCTGATTTAGAAAGAATATCCGATTTAGGATAGGATTCAGATATGCATTGTAACAATTGTATCGAAGGGATTTCCTCTTTAAATCAGAGGAATTCACCATTCGAGATATCCAAGTTTTGATGTATTGAAGCAACTCCAGAGAAGCAGGACTTATTCTATTCTTTCAAATTGTAATGTGATATTTCGACAGATGAATATAAGACTGCTTTGAGTATCCCTCTCTAGCCTCTCTTCCAGGGGAATCTTGTGAGAAGGGAGGGCCCACCTTCTTCACAAGATTCACCCATTAGTTAGAAGTGTGTTAGTATAATTTCTGCTCATGTTTTGTTTAACTGTCGTTTGCTGAAACACTATTTTTAATGGATTCCGCTTTGCTGAAACACTACTGACTCTGTCTTAGTTATTGAATGGAATTTGTAATTCTTTTTATCAGCAATC
>JZKD02S1770954.1:350419-361788 GCA_000966675.3 Picea glauca
CCTCCCCTATGTACAACACATCTACAACCGGGCTCTCCATAGCTCAACCAGTCACAACCCTTTTCAAGTGGGCTTGGGATTCCAGCGACTATGTCCCATTGACATAGACATGTCATTTGTGGCTACTCAGGAAGATTCAGCTCATGTCCAGTCTGAAGTAGATAAGGAAAACAATTTCATTGAGCACATTCAACACAACCACCAACAGGTTCATGACATCTTGGACAGAGCCAATGCTAAGTACAAGAAACGACATGATCAACATCGGGTGCCACACAACTTCTAGGTGGGCGACAAAGTGTGGCTGCATTTGCAAAAGGAGCACCTCGCTGGACCCCACCGCAAGCTTCATCCACTCTGATATGGGTTGTACACCCTCACCATGGCTATAGGGGAAAAATCCTTTGAGCTTAGCCTTCCACCATTCCTTGGTCTGCACCCAGTGTTCAATGTGGACCGCCTTCGGTCCTACTTTCCACCTCTACTAGACACATCCGACATGGCAGAACAACTCACACCAACAAAGTTAAATCCAGACTGCATGGAACAAGCGAGAACTGATCAGATCATGGATACACAGATCAAGCACACCCGAAAACAAAGGATACCGCTATATTGAGTTGTCAAAGTAGGCCAACTCCTTCACCAAGGCAAATGGCTCACCAGGGACCAAGTTCAACAAAAGTTTCCTCATCTCATGGAGGAACTCAACGCAATGGGGACCATTGCTTCCTAAGGGGGAGGAATGATCCAGGTGGATATTGGTGGCCACCCGCCTATTCCACTTGGACCTCCACCGTTGCTTCCTTCAGTTTTTCAGTTTCTGCACAGTTTACTATTTTTAGTAGTTTTTTGAGTCCTGAACTTCCGGAGCCATTTTGAGGCCTTAAACAAGTTTTTTGGGAAAATGGGGAGCAAAATGGATCATATATCATGCTTCTCACCCAAAAGTTGTATTCCTCAGATAGATATTTCTAACGAGGTATAGAACGCATCAAATGGAGATCGTATGCCAAAGTTACGTCCCCGAGAAGTTGATGTACCAACTTACCCAAACGGGGCCCATAGTCTTGGCATTTCATCTCCTAGGGTTAGGTCTTTGGATGTTTAGGGTTTTCCATTGTTTCTCAATAATAATAGGCCTTCAAGCCTCATTGTAATATAGTTCATAGGCCAGTAGCCGCCACATCTCTTCTCAGAGATAAGCTACTAGCACCCTAGCTAGTTTATTTCCATTCTGTCTGTAAGCATATTTTAGTCATTTGTTATTAATGAAATGAAGTCTTATTTCCGCTGCATCTCTATGTTTATGTGTATTTCTGTATTTCATTGTGTTCCTACATAAATCTGGATCACTCGAGCTCCTCGGGTTCTTCCATCCATATATACCTTCATATGACCATGGGCTATGACCCGATGCCAAGACAACATGCACCAAAGCAACTACCGCGTGAATCTTCTGGAGTTGCAAATCTCCAAAGTTCACAATTCAATGCCGCGTGTCCTCAAAGATTTTGATGGCCCTGATTCACTTTGGGACGTCAATGTTTGGGAGTTTCAAATATTCCTACACCTTTTTCCTCCAAAGTACTCTGTACCCAGAATGAGAGATCGAGCACCACGTGCCCCTTGTGATCGACGATTATGATCTTCTTTGGGACTTCGGTGTTTAGGAGTCCTAAGCACTCCAACTCTTTTTCCTCCGAAGTACTCCATACCCGAAGTTCCAGATCAGGTGCCACACGTTCATCTAAATCAACGACTCGGATCCACTTCGGGACTTCGACGTTCGGGAGTCCCAGGCGCTCACACCACCTTTTCTCCCGGAGTATTTTCTCCCAAATTCAATGATATAAACCATGTATCCTCTCTCTCAGATTGATGGTATAGAAAGACTCCATCGCTCCATGGATTTCCAAAGGAGCTCACAGATAACCACCTCTTAATACCCTAGTGTGTGCCACTTCGAGCAGAACACCTAGCATCACCGTTACTCGACACATGGGTCCCCATGTACTCTTGACGTAATACCCATATTCCCTCGATCGAACGTTCGAGAGGGGTATTGAAGGATCCATAGATCCACGGTTCACACTACTTCGCTACTTCATTCTTTGGGAGTTTTGGTGTTACTAAGCCTTTATTCTCTCGAAGCGGTCAATGCCGAACTGACTACCTCATATATCTGATAGTCGGGGTGACTCTTGGGAATCCTCATATCTAAGGCCCAGATTGACTTCAGGACTTCGAGACTTCAAGGATTTTACCTCCCTTATGACGAACTTTCTCAATTCTCCGAACTTGCGAAGTCCGAAGGACTCAAGGGGTTAACTCCTGTGCTCTTTCTTGTATCCAACAGTCACAACAGACCTTGGCTCTTTTTGAATAGATCTCATTCATTCATCTTCCATACAAAGGAACCTTCCCTTTCGATACTTGAATCTCACTATCCTTCCCAAGATTTGTTAGCTCTGAAAGGCTTAAGAGCTTTGCGCTCTTTCTCTTGAACTTAACACTTAGAATAATTCTTCCGTGCACCCCTCACACTCGTTCATCAACTCTAGAACTTAAGTGGTTTTTGGTCTCTTCCTGCCTCGCAGAGAGCCTATGCATACATGCACTATCTCTCCTGAGCTTTAATATAATCCTTTATCCAAGGGATTCATAATGACTAGGAGTTTCGACATGCATACATGAAACTGTGCCCAAGGTCGATGAACTCACATTTTGTGGCTCTAGCTTAAACCACCATAGGGCTCAAGCATTTACGAGTACAAGTCATGTCTGAACCATATAATTTCTTACTTTCCTAATTACACAATCAAGCAGAAATAAAAGGGATATAGTATATCCATTAAGAAATCATGCACACCCCTGAAAAAATTCATAGTATATCCAATTTTATTACATAGTTACAACTCAATTTACATAGGGTAGGAGGATACTTATATATTACAAGTTGCAGCCAACTAATTGATTGTGGGTGTGTTTCTTTCCTCCCAACCATAGGCTTAGAGGCATTCATTCTTAGCACTCTAGCCACCCCCGTGCCAAGCCATGATATCGCTAGGGAACTATGCCATCTCTCATAGACCCTCTCTCTGTCACAGTATCCCTACGAGGCTTATAAGATTCTTCCTTAGCATCAATCTCACATTCGGGTCCTTTAGGTCGTGTCATCTGCACTTCCTTTTGGTTTGCACATCTCCTTCTGAGCTTGCGTTCTCATCTCATGTCTCTTTTCTTACCATCCCCCTGTATGTATCTTACCTTCCTTATTTAGAGAGGTTTGTGATCTATCCCGTTCCTTCTGTCAAAAGGAAGCTTGGGTCTGTAGGTCTTTGTGGTACTTTGGGCTGACAACCCATGTTTCCATTCATGGGGGTGGTTTATTTTTCAACCACCAGCCCTTTCCTTCATTAACTGATTATTTCCCCTAGATATATCATGGCTTGTACTTCAAGGCTTCACCCCCCAACAGTTAGTCATGGGCAATTTAACAATAATTCATTTACATCATCCACATGCCTTAGCATGGTAATCCTATTTTATGATTAACTACAAGTTGGGGGAAACAGGAGTGTTACATGAACATTGGGCTATTGAAAAAAGAGTTCCAAAATACTTGAAAGAAACTCAAGACTTTAGAGTCAATTATTCTAAGGTCGATGAATTCAACCTGATTGCATATTCCAATTTAGAATTTGATGGGGGTAAAGAATATGGAGTGTCAACTTCATGCTATATCATGAGTCATGAGTCTTGGATTAACAGCTGTCTCCTGTATATCACACAAACAATCAGTTCCAACCGATTCCACATCAAAGGTAGAATATGTGGTAGCTACAAAAGCAACAAAGGAGATTGTGTGGCTATTGGCACGCGGTTATAAGACCCTAGGTTCAGTTTAATCAACCAACAAAACCCTTCATATACTGACCCTTTTAGCATCACCTACATGGAAGTGAAGTCTCACTCGAGGTATCTATTGGGGCTACAGGAACCAAGTTTTTGTAGGGACAAGGGGATGTGAGGCTATCATCATATCTAATACTTTTTATCCACCCTGTGCACACTATCTTTATTCATATCCTTTAATTTGTTAACAAACTCTATTATGCAAAACCCTTATAACATAGATTGCAATATAAATAAGCCACTGTAACATTCATAATTATTGCACAATAATCATATATTAAATAGATCTATACTAACAATGAATAACAAAATATCCATGAACAACCCTATCAAAAAACAAATTTAGACACATAATTTAACGTGGTTCACCCAATCCTTGGGCTATGTCCATAACGACTAGATTCTATATTGATCTTTGTGTAATAATCATCTCAGGCCTGCACATTGTGCTTACAATAGATACAACATATTATATCCTCAGTCTAGCCTAGCCACTCCACAGTGCAATCATATCTTTTCAACTTCTCTTCGCAACCCTAAACATATATTCTCAATCATATGCATGCTAAACTCTCACTTTCAACAACCTATTCTCTTCCAATCCATTACATATTTATACATAGAGTTAGGGCTCATAACTCTAATAGTTTATTCCAAAACCCTAATATGTCCTAGTTGTCTTCCTTCTTTATCGCCATCATGCTACTTTTCCTTATTTTTTTCCAACATGCTACTTTTCCTTCTTTGGCGCTGAACTACTGCTTTCTTGCTTTTATGTTGAACTACTGCTTTCCTTCCTCCTTTTGCGCATGCTCTTACTTCTACTTTGACCCCGCAAAATGCTCCCTTTTCTACTTTTGCACACACTCTTCCAAGATTAGTTATTCAAAATCCATGTCCAATAGCCCCCCAACACTCACCTGTGGCTCATCCCTAGAAACTTACGCCTATTGCATTGCGCCCTTCCATGCCTCCATGAAATTTTGGAGGGTTTCTCTTGCTATAGTGAATTCCTTCTTTACCTTAGTTTCTTTCTCCAAAATGTCCTCTACTCCTACACAGTCAGGTTCGTGAGCTTCTCCTTGATGTCTTGTGCTGCTTTCTTCACTATGTCTTGCACGACTTCCAGTGCACCTATGACCCTAAGTTCTTCATCCTACAGGGGTACCAACCACTGTGCGAGAGTCTTATTTTCTTCCCTTATATTTTCTATCTCGTTGTATGACTGCATGTTTTCTAGGATGGTCGTTATGCGTTTAGATGGTGGAAACATGTTTATATCCCTCATGACTTTCTACACCTTCTCCTATGCACTCCTTAATATCTCTTCAATGACGTTCATCTCCAAATCCTCCACCAAATTTTTCCAAAGTTGCATGCTTTCTTCGCATAAATTTGTGCACTCCTCCTCTAGACTCTTAATGCTTGACACTATGGTTATGGCTCTTGTTTATCTTTGTTCCTTCTCCTCAAGTGGTGTTCTTAGTGTAGTGTGCACTTCAAGCTCTCTGATTATGCTATAGAATCCTTGAATGCCTTCACTGATTTTGGATACCTGTTCCTCCAATGTGGCTTCTACCACCATCGACACCTCTGGAATCTCCTTATATAGTTTCTACATGACCTGCTTTATCCTCTCTACTTATTGCTCAACCTCATCCTTCTCCTTCAATAACCTCTCTACCTTTTTCTCATCCTCGTCCTTCTCCTACACAACTATTGTATAATCCTTCTACAATTCCTCCTTATCCATTGTTACCTTATCCAAGTCCCTCGATGTTGACTCTGCACATAACTGTATTTCCTATACAATACCCGTCTGTAAGCCTTGTAGTGCTTCTATGGGCATGTGTGAAACGAATAAGTCTAGGTGACTTAGTTCTCATGCTTGCTCCTTCATATCTGGTGTGGGGAACTCAATTTCCTTCGGTGAGATCTTCAAAACTCTACGCACTGCTGCTATCTCAGACAAGTAAGAAGTGGTGGTCCTTGCTTCCCCAATTGCGCTTGTTGTTGGTCCTTCACCAAATCTCTATTCTGGCACTATCCTTACTGCCTCCAATAGCTGCTGCAATGTCATTAAGTGTTATTGCACCTTCTAGTGCAGTCCTTCATGTCTCTGTGATGTTTGCTGAGTTGTCTCTTCTATGACATCCCTCACTTGGTAGTCAATCCTATAGATATAATTATCCATCAAAGTGTATATAGATGGCTATTTATTTGCTTTCATCTTCTTCTGTTGAGATGTTGTTTTCCCCTTACATGCCATCAAAATTTGACCTGAATGTACTAGTGCCTCTTTTCCCCAACATTTAGTACTATCTCCTGCATGTCCCCTGCACCATCGCTTTGTCCATTTCCTTGTCCATTGCCTTGGTATTATTCTTCATTGTCAGAGTGCTCTGTCTCTATTTCGTTGTAGGAACCTTATAGCATGGTTCCCAATATTGCATAATTAGTTGGATGTCTTCCTCTATGATTTTGTAATTCGTCTAGACCCATTCCTCTCTCGGGTATTTCTTTGCTTGTATATAGATGTGATGACGACCTTCCTGAAATCGCGCAATTGGTGTGTATGCCTCTAGAAACTATGGTGAAATGTGTAGTGTATTCTAGATACACCTCATAATCCTTTCATTGTGAAGAAATAAATCAATGTTGGTGTCTATCTATCTTCTTTTGTTCATCGTGTACCAAAATTTCTAGTACTTAGCACCTAAAAATGAATTACCTCTTAGAACTATAAACTACATGTCTTCTGGTTCATTCCATGCTATAAACACAATCAAAATTGACAACCAAGGATAATGAAATTTCACTCCTCTAACCCATGCTTCTATGCAATCGATGAGGAATTGGTTAAGTAGAAACAATTCCCAACTCATCGATACCCATTCCACACACTTCTCTTCCGAAGCTATCACGTTTGAAAGCACTTGGTCCTTCCTACATTTCCTGAGCAACTTTCCTACCAATTCTTGTGTCACAATTCTTATTGTTGGGTCACAGATAGTTGGTATGTCCAACCCGCACACCCCTATGACTGTGTGAAATTTCTCCCTCATGGCTTCTGATAAAGCTATGTCATTCTTCTTGTCTGCAAGAAACAAGGTTGGATATTCCCCCTATGTCAGTAATCCTGTGATTTGAGAAATGATATTTGTATCTATAGAGATTGGTCTATCCAACTATACGTAACCGCCATGCACACAGGTTAGCAACATCTTGACACATGCATTCACCTCTTAGCTCCCGTCAAAATGTGGAATGACAAACATATTTAGTATGACATATCGTTCCAACCCTCTAGCCCATACCTTTGGCACATGTATATCCTAGTTCTTCACTCAATATGTTCTCAGTTCCAAGTATTCACATGGCACAAGTACAGAGAAATTCACTGTGTTCGTGGTATCGCGTTCCACATATTTAAGCTCCGAAACCTTTCCTAACATATTCTCATTGATGATGATTCCATATGGAATGTCGGGCATCACCAATGGATACTTGGCATCCTTCTGCAATGTCACTGGTCTAGCATCATCCTTCCTTGGTGAAATGTGATCCCTAGTAAACCTTAGATCCGATGATGATGCTCCCAGAATCTCATCAAACTTTGGTGTTATTTTTTCTTTTCTCGTTCAATATTTCTTTGATACAAATGTTGTTGCCTTTAGTGGTTCCATCTATGTAATCCAGTTATTAGTGACAACTACTTCGACTTTGTGGTTTTTCTCAAGATCAACAACATGGCTCTCGACTCTCTCTTACTTGCATGCAACTCCAAGTAACACTGACCAATGTTTGTCAACCCTTCATGGATTTTGTACCCCTTTCGCTAGTTGTCTATTCACCTTGGCACCATAATTAACTGTCAAATCCCTTAGTACTGTTCATTTAATGCTTACTTTAAAGTTGCATTAATTCCAAATCCTTCCCTATATTTTTGCCTCGATTTTTCAGGTTGTCATGATTTCCATCAAATTTTTCCATTTATGACAACACATCTCTGTGCCATGCTATCATTATAGATATTAAACTGTCATTTTCCACTCTTTAGTTCTATTTAACGGTCTTTATCTGTCCTCATCCGTGCATTTTTTCTTGCTTACTCGTTCATTTATTGAACATGCTATGCTTCTATGCGTAATTCACTTCTTTTGCTTGGTTTCTTCTATCTGCACAACACTGGCTTCTTCTACGCACTTACTCTTGATGAAACTTATTTACTTTTTTTTGTTTTTCCTTTGTTTTCCTTTTTCTCTTTTCCCCCTTTTTCTTTCTTTTTCCTTTTTTTTTTCCTACTATAATACACTACTATAGTAAAGAGGTTCTTGCACAGGTCAGACTAGTGTGCGGAAGGTCAACCTTCCCTATTAAGTTTCACTTGACTTCCATTCACCAATCCTCCCAAGAATTCACCATTCAATGTTTCTAGCTACACAACACCTACTTCTATCACATAATTGATCAGATATGGACCTAGAAAGTGCATCCTAAACTTCCTGGGGTGTTGCATGAACTTGTTTTTGTAGAGAAACACTAAGTCTCCTGCTTGAAACCTTATTTTGTTTAATATGCCTATCATTCCATGCTTTTTCTCTTACCTTCTAGACTTGCTAATGGAATCCTGCGACGAATATGTCTTCCTCGAGCTGTAACAACTATGACAATATTTCCTTTACTGCACTAGAGTCTGAAATATCTATAATCACTACAATGCATAGGCTCAACACAATAAACTCCATCGACATTATGACTTCTTGCCCATATACGACCCTAAAAGGTGTCTGTTCTTTCACATTTTTGCTTGTAGTCCTATATGCCCATAATACTGCAAAAATCCTTAAGTCCCAATCATCCCTTCCTATGTTGCAGATCTTAGTCAGAGTACTCTCTAAAATTTTGTTGAAGGTTTTTTTGTCCCATTTTCCTAAGGGTGATACGACGTGCTACTCTAATAGTGAATTTGGAAATCCTCAGTCAATGTTGCCATTGTATTATTCAAGAAGTGCGTTCTTTGATCACTCAATAGAAAGTGCATGCAACCAAATCTTGTCACTACATTATCAAACAAAAAACATGCAAAATAGATGCCACATCTCCCCCATTCCTAAGGAGGACCTTTGATGTGCTTGGTAATGAATTATAGATGCCACTGACAATGAATTAACAACATTCCCATGCTTCCTAAAAAAATCCCTATCACCTGCATGTAATGGAATTTCATGTGGAAACTTTGGAGAATTCTGAAACACTTCATGATGAGGATAAATTGACTATTTCATTATTATATTCCAAATCATATCCTTCAATTTCTTTTACAGACATCATAGACACATTCTTTCTTGCACTCACAACACCTACAACTGTGATTTGTGTCTCGTCATCTAAATCAGATCCCAAATCTTGTTGGACTGTGAAAACAACCCTTTTTTTTCCTTTTCCTCCATACTTTTTAGGACTTAATTCAAGATGAAACTTCCAACAATGATCTTCATCATGTTCACTTTTCTTGCAATTAGTAGATGTGAGATTTTCTTCTTCCTTCTTTACTATAGCTACCCATTTCTCTTTGCCTTTGTTCTTACTTCCCTTTTGTTAAGAAAACTCCTTGGATAAACCATCTTTATCATCCTTCCCCGTGGAATCAAGATGCACATATTGAACACATCATCAAAATTAGTGGGATTTAACAAAATACAAGTATGATGAATGTAACTATGCAAAGCACCAATGTATTTCAAAAGGGTTTCTGTAGAATGCAATGAAATATTTAAAGCCAATGCTTTCTTCCTGAACTCCTAAGTAAAATCTTGCACACTATGTCCTTTTCCTTTCCTAAGATATTTCCATTCCATAATTTCCTTTTGTCGATATTCCAAAGGATTAAATTGTTTCCTTAATACAACTTTTAATTTTGACCAAGAAGAGAGAATAATACTTCTCTTTTGGTTACCTTCCTGAAGTTTACCTTCCCACCAAATCAACGTTGCACCTTCAAGGTGAAGAGAGGCCAATTGAATATTTATCTTATTTTCATCAATATTCTAAACATGATAGTAAACTTCCATTTGTCGAATCCAATTGTATAACTTATCTGCATTAGACTGACCATTATACATGGGCAAGTTAAACTTGGCATCCAACTTTAACAATGGATTCTTTGAATCAATCTTCTTATGAGAATATGAGGGTAGAGAAGTGGAAGGAGATGAAGGAGGTAAAGAAGGCGATCTTGAAGGAGGTGGAGAAGGAGGTATTGAAGGAGGCGGAGAAGGAGGAAGATCATCTTCTTTCTTAAATTGTCCATAACTTTCTCCTTTTTGTAATCCCCTCTCACTATAAAGCTCTTCCACCATTTCCTTGATCTGATTAAAGGCATTGAATAAATCATCTTCAAATTCATAAGGACCTATTTTATTTGGTGAAACCATCTATTCTCTTCGAGTGAAGCTCCTTGAACCAATATTTGGATTATAACTTTGAAGTTTTCCTTCACCACGCTTGTGTTTAGCCCTTGTAAGCATTCACCCGCCAAACTAGATCTGATACCACTTGATTTGAAAATGGATAGAAGCCATACAACACTTGATCTGAAAATATTACTAAGTTCAATACCAGTTTCTTATTCCAAAATATTTTATTAACAGTGGTTATAGCATGGAAATGACTTATCTTACTTAACCAAACACTTTAACTGATGATCATAACTTCCACAATCCATCTTACATAAACAAGTACGAAATCACATGAAATAAATAATTGTGTTTTACAATGACCTTCTTATCCATTGCTCAAACTCAATTATAAATTTTAAATTCGGCCTCATATTGAAAAAATGAATCCAATGACTATAAACACTATATACTTCTTTTACAAGTGCCCAATGGCTCTCTTACAACTCACAAATGCCAAATTTGTAGAATTCTGGCTTACAAATGAGTGATAATATTTTCACCGTCAAGTCCGTCTCGAAAAACTCATTCTGGTGATTATAAATACCCTATAACTCCCAAAAAGAATATAAAACTTGTCTTCAAAAGACTGTGAGCAGATATTTAAGCACTTAAAAATCACAAATTCTTTACACAAAAATTCATACAAATACAAGAAAGACTGAGTTTTCCCAAGAAGCTCACCTCGAACTCCCTTCTCAAATATAAAATTTGAGCTCCAAAAATCCCATGCCTTTGCATTGAGAATTGATCCCATTTTAAAGTATAAAAGGGAAGATTTTGGTTATAACCTCCATTTAATACATAACAAACCATTTTGTTTTAATTGGTTATCACAACCAAATTTATGGCACATTGGTTAAGTTGTTAGAATATGTGGAGGAGGTCATGGGTTCCAACCCCCACGGTCCTCTCCTTTATTTACACCCTTGTTTTTATTGTTATATTCTATATATATCATATAATTATGGTATATATAACATATAATTACCC
>JZKD02S1770954.1:362112-375134 GCA_000966675.3 Picea glauca
ACATTATAACAAATCCCATGTGAATCTTTGGAACAATTACAACAACATAACAACATATTGTCAGAACACATGGTTTATGGCATATTGAAACCATAGTATAAAAATCCTACACGTAATTGTAACACACCCAACCCCTAAATACCCTTTCTAGGGATGGGGCATCAAATTTTCGCATTTCCTTTGGTTCATTTTTAGTCCCTTACTAAGAATAACCATCTTATTCTTCTCCTCCAAAGTTTACATCTCCCATTACGTGCTTAAACCAGCTAGCAGGGGCCTCCTTGGGCTGAAAACTGGGATCTAAGAGTCTACTTAGAAAAGTTTTCAGTGCTTCAGAACTCCTGGGCTTCATGAGTTCCAACAGTGTTGTTGAATTTCCTAGATCGTCGAACAATGGAGGAAATCAATGGTCCATGTCCTCCATTGAGATCCTATAGTTAAAAAAGAGCTTGAAATTCGATGCAGGACACTCTTTATTTCTAATCCTTGAGGTTCTGAAATATCATCATGTGGCCTTAGACCTTCAGTGATCGATATTCAGAGTTTAGCGTTGAACGTCCTATGTTTGGACATTTCGGTCATCGATGACTGTCATTGGTCAATCGACGTTCGACGATCAACGATCATCGTTGGACCATCCTTTATCAACCTTCAATCAAATCCTTGGAATTCTTGCCACGTGGCTTTGGCCCTTCGACGATCGACAATTCAGGCCGAACGTTCCTATATGGTACCACACCCTAAATCATCCGAACTCTAAATTTATCCAAACTTCCAGGGTCTCAAATATGTTACCAACCACATAGGCTAGGTAACCATGAACAAGAAGTTGACACACGGTGAGGGTCAAGGGGTGACACTTTTCCTCGATAGGGGGCGACACATGTCATTCTCTAATCAGGCACAATGGGTATGCGAATCGTCCAAAACTGGGTGACACGTGGCACATGTAATGTGGGTCCATGTCACATCAAATGATGTCATCAAGCCACATCATGATAGACTGATAACTGCTCAGTCCTTCAATCTAACGGTCCATAAGATTCCATGTATATCCATAGATCTATGATTCTCATTACTTCACGACTCTGACTTCCGAGCTTACCGAATCTTCTTGACCCAAATCCCTTGAATACATAAGTCTCTGGACTCTCGGATCTAGTGCCACATGTCCTCTTCCTATCAATGACCGAGATTTATTTCGACGTTTGCGACTTCGATGGTTTTCACTCCTTGAAAACCCTTGGCCAAATTCCTCAGGAGTACGAAGTTTCCGAACCACGGGATTTCTTGCCACGTACCTGTTCATCCAATGGTCCTCATCACTTCAGCATTTCAACATTCAGGAGTTCAACGTGTATCTCCTGGCTTTCCTTTTGGACCACGCTAGATATATTTCCACATGTACCTAGTTTCTATGACCAGAGTTTAATCTGGCTTGCAAACCTTCATGGGAAACTCATGTGCAACTAAATCTCCAAATACCCAGACTCTCGGATATCCGTTGATCTGTGGACACATGTCCCTCCATTTTCAATGGTCCAGATTTACTTCGTAACTCCGTCATTCAGGAGTTTCGGAGCTAGACCACTCCTAATGTCCCGAAGTAGCACTTTGTCGAAGTGCTTAATGCCTCCCTTCCTATGTCCGATATAACAAATGAGAGAGATCCACACTGAATCCCCAGATTGATAGACCTCATTGATTCGTGACTTCATCCTTAAGCTACTTTTGAGGATTTTGGAGTCACAAGTCATGAAGTTCCAAAGTCGAAAGAGCTAGCTCCTTTCGGACTAGCACAAGGTTCCTTGGCCCTAGTCACATGGGTCTCTTGGAAAATATTATGGGCTAAGAACTAATCCTTTTTTTCTTGTAGAAAAGGGTTTAAGGGCATGGTCACGAGCCCTTGGTTAGATGGGTGAATAGTCTAAAGGAAAAACAACCTTCTCCCACAAAATCGACCTTGACATTCCTGCTAAGGTAAAATTCAAAGTTTTGGCAGGACTTAGATGTTTTCATTCAATCCTACCCCATCTCTCCTGCAGATTCACCTCTCATAACTATCTAACAACAAAACTGAGATAAATTGAAAGCCATGAAGTATACAAGTTTACAGATAGCAAAAGAGTCTATCTAATAACTGTTCAAATACTGCAAGATTGAATCATAAACACAAACATTTCATCATCGCATCAAATATAATACACAAGGTATGAAAATACTTATCAGAACTAGAAAATGTGAAGAAACTACTAAAAGGGGTTCCCATTTCTTCCCAACCATAGGCATAATTACTTCTAATGGATTTACCACTGGGCACCCCCGAGCTATACCATGATGCTTTGAGAGATATTATTTCTCTTTGCTCCACAACAGTCAGGGACGAAGGTTACTCTCCTCCTCCCACAGAAACTGGGTGTCTTGTTTTGTCTACTCCAAGCAAGGAGGTCTGCACGAGTACTTAGTCACTCGTCATCCCCATTTATCAACTTGCAGCCAAACCCTGTCCTTGGCTTCTTTCATCCAAAATGAACTTACTTCTCAACTTTTTCTTTCAACTTCCGAGTCGAAGTATACTTCCCTTCTCTTCTTGTGAGAGTTTTTTCTCTACTTTTCTATCTTGCAGATCTGTCTCCATCCCTGAATTAACTCCTTGATTACCTTCCTCAGCAAGGTTGCGTGGGTCAAAATACCAATTCGTGGTTAGGCCTGTAAGCCTTACAGATGGATACCCTACCCCATCTCCTCATTAACTCTTGAGGATGGACTTCCAACTACCAGCCTGACGGGTAATTCATTTATGGGTCAGAGGACTGCTGAGAAATTACATCCAGTAGGTATTGGTCTAGTGAGGGTCATCTCAACCATTCTTGGTTTTCCTTCACCATCTCTTTCATAACACCCATGGTATATCTTGGAAAACTATCCCCCTTTCTATAGTTGTGAAACACATATTCAAATTCTATTAATAACAAAAATTCATACATTGAACCTTTTATACAAGGGTTCATCAAATAAAAAATTCACACATATATAGCCTACCATAGTCTCTTGGCCAGTTATAGTTATATTTACAAACTGAAGGAAACATGGGTATCACAATCCCCTCCCCCCTTAAAGGAACATTGTCCTCAATGTTCTATCTGCTGATGTGCTCTGTATGTACATAAGTAAACAAAAATGGATATACCTGTCTCATGGCATCCTCCATTTCCCATGTAGCCTCATCTAGGCCAAAGTGTTTCCACTGCACCTTGACCTGTGCAATGGTTTTGTTCCTGAGTGGGGTTTCCTTCCTTTCTATTATGAATTGAGGTTCTGGCAGAAATTCTCCCTCGGGTTCCATTTGAATCAAACACCAGTCAATAATATGATTACAATCATGTACATACTTATTTAATAAAGAAACATGGAAAACATTATGTGCCTTCATTGTGGGAGGAAGTACTAGCCGATAGGCTACTGGTCCCACTCTATCCAAAACTTCAAAGGGTCCACAATAATGAGGTTCCAACTTGGCACAAGATTCCATCCTCAAGGAGCCTCTCCTAGGTCTAACTCGAGGATACACATGATCCCCTACTTTGACCTCTCTAGGAGTCCTATTCAGGTTTGCATAGCTCTTTTGTTTATCCCGGGCTATCTTCAGATTTTTCCTATTCTGAATCACTTGTTGTTCCATTTCCTTTAGCATATATGGCCCGATTGTAACTCTGTGTACTGGGTTGTTCCAGTTGATTGGAGTGTTGCATTTTATTTCATAGAGGGCTTCAAAAGGACTCATTTTTAATGACTTTTGATAGCCATTGTTGTAAGCAAAATTCTACTAGTGGTAGGTAGTCCTCCCATTTCTTGGGTTGATGCATTACATGAATCCTCAACATGTCTTATACTACTTGGTTTACCCTCTCTATTTTCCCATCAGTTTGAGGGTGACAGGATGTACTAAAGAGCGATTTTTCTTCAAAACCAACAAACATAGATTTCCAAAAGTTTGAAGTGAACTTTGTATCTCTATCGGATATAATTTCCTTAGGCATGCCATGCAGTATGAATATCTCTTTCATGAAGATGTTGGAAATATCTATTTCTGTGCAAGTTGACTTGACGAGTATGAAGTGAGAATCCTTGTTTAGTTTGTCCACAACTACCATGATGGCATCATTCTGTCTAGTTGATCTTGGTAATATTGTGATGAAATCCATGGATATGGTTTCCCATTTCCATTTGGAAATTGGTAGGGGATGCAACAACCCATTTGGGTGCCAATGCTCTGCCTTGAATTTCTCACATTCTAGACACTTAGCTAAGTAATCAACTATGTCCTTTTCTAGTCCGGGCCAATAGAATAGTTTCCTAGTGGCTGTGATCATTTTCTGATAACCAGGATGACCAGTATATGGTATTTTGTGTAGTTCATCCATTATGAATCTCTTCAATTTGTCACAATTTGGAATGTATAATCTGCCCTTGTAAGTCAACAAGTCATCATTAAGCATATGATAACCTTCATATTTCATCCCTGTGGGATATTTCTTTAGGTATGATTTCACAGTCTTGAAAAATGCATCCGTCTCTTGTGCAGTTTTGACCCTCTCTTTGATGTCTAATTCACTGGTGCTTACAACTGCCAAGTGAACTACATTCATACTTATACTAAGGAAATTGGCCACCCTATTATCATTTCCTTTTATATGTTTGATTTCAAAATCAAACTCACTAAGGAGAGCCATCCACCTAGCTTATCTCACATTGAGTTTTGGTTGGTCAAACAAATACCTCAATCCACTATGGTCTACCATGAGTATAAATATCCTACCTAAGAGATAATTCCTCCACATCTTTAAAGCATGCACTATGGTATCCAATTCCATATCATGGGTCACATAATTGACTTCATGCCCATTCAATTTTATGGATTCATAGAAAATGACATGTCCTTCTTACATAAGGACTCCTCGGAGCCCTTCCTTGCAGACATCCATACACAGAAGGAAGTCCTTGTTTGGGACTGCAATCTTCAACATAGGCGCATTGGTTAGAAGGTATTTCAGATCTTAAAATATTTCTTCACATTCTGATGTCAAAATCAATTTAACCCCCTTTTTTTGAAGGGAGGTGATTGGGAAACCAATCTTGGAGAACCCTCTTATGAATCTCCTATAGTATCCTACCAGGCCCATAAAGGATTTGATATCAGATACATCCTTTGGGGTAGGCCAATCCATGATGGCTTTAATATTGTCAAGCTCAACTGCCACTCCTTCCTCATAAATAATATGGCCCAAGTAATGGACTTGTTTCTGGAAAAATTCACACTTACTAAGCTTAACATAGAGATGATGTTCTCTTAGTACTTGGAGTATTATCTTGACATGTTCTTCATGCTCTTCCCTATTATTTAAATAGATTAGGATATCATCAATGGAAACCAACACAAAACTATCCAAGAAATTTCTGAATACGTTATTTATTAAGCACATAAAAGTGACCGGTGCATTGGTGAGCCCAAATGGCACCACCACAAATTCATAGTGACCATATCTTGTCCTAAAGGTTGTCTTGTGGATGCCCTCATATTTAATTCGGACCTCATGGCATCAAGATCTCAAGTCAATCTTGGAGAAGATGGTAACACCCCTTAATTGGTCAAACAAGTCATCAATTCTTGGAAAGGGATACTTATTATTGATTGTCATATTATTGAGTTTTCTATAATCTATGCATAGTCTGAGTGTGCCATCTTTATTTTTCACAAACAAAGCTGGTGCTCCCCATAGGGACACACTAGGCCGAATGTAGACTTTGTCCCACATCTCCTTCAACTTTAATTTGAGCTCAACTAGCTCTGGTGTACTCATTCTATAGGGTGTTCTATACATTGGCATTGCTCCTAGTACAATTTCTATTGAAAAGTCAATATCCGTTCTTGGAGGTAAACCTGGTACCTCTTCTAGGAATACATCTTTATATTCTCTCAATATGGGATTGTTCTCTAAGCTGGGTTTGTCATTCTCAATAAATTTTAGTACCTATATTGCATACAAGGGACATCCCTTTCTGCAATACTTCTTCACTTAGAGGGATGATATTTGTCTCACCGAGACAAAATTTTGAATCCCTTGTAGGTTTACCCTTCTTCCTTCTTCATTTTCACACTTCAAAGTTTTATTGTAACAATCCAACTTGGTTTTGTGGGCAGCCAACTAGTCCATGCCAATTAACAGGTCATAATATCCTAGAGGAAGTATGTTTAGGTTTTCTTAGGTGGGAAACCCACTCATGACAAATTGACAAACTGATATGACCTTTGTTACTTTTCTTTTGGTTCTAGTGGCTAGTTGTACCAACCATGATTTAACATGTTTAAATTGTTGCAATTTACATTTCTCAATAGTTTCAGGGGCAACATGACTCAAATTAGAACCAGGGTCAATTAAAATGGAAACGTGATGTTTAGAAATCGTACCTTCCATATCCACCACTGAATCTTGGTGGTCATATTGTCTATTATCCAAGGTTGCATAAATTTGTGGTAGGCTCCTAGACACATCATTGATTGTGGTAGCCTCTTGGATGTTGTAGACCCACCCAGGGTTTTTTTGCCTATGCATACAGTCCCTCAACATATGTTCCTCTCTGCAACCCCAACATTTTAAGGGTTCTCTGTTCGTGTTATCAGTCTTACTTGGAGATGCTCTGAAGGATTATCCTGTTTCCAATTTAATTGACCCTGGTTCTAATCTGAGTTATGTTGCCCCTCAAACTATTGAGAAATGTAAATTGCAACAAGTTAAACATGTTAAATCATGTCTGGTACAACTAGCCACTGGAACCAAAAGAAAGGTAACAAAGGTCATATCAACATGCCAATTTGTCATGAGTGGGTTGCCTACCCAAGAAAACCTAAAAATACTTCCTCTAGGATCTTATGACGTGCTAATTGGCATGGACTGGTTGGCTGCCCACAAAACCAAGTTGGACTATTACAATAAAACTTTCTAGTGTGAAAATGAAGAAGGAAGAAGGGTAACCTTACAAGGGATTCAAAATCCTGTCTCAGTGAGACAAATATCGACCCTCCAAGTGAAGAAGTATTGCAGAAAGGGATGTCCCTTGTACGCAATACATGTACTAAACTCTGTTGAGAATAAAAAACCCAGTCTAGAGAACCATCCCATATTGAGAGAATATAAATATGTATTCCCAGAAGAGGTACCAGTTTTACCTCCAAGAACATATATTGACTTTTGAATAGAACTTGTACCAGGAGTAGTGACAATGTCTAGAACACCCTATAGAATGAGTACAATAGAGCTAGTTGGGCTCAAATTATAGTTGAAGGAGATGTGGGACAAATGATACATTCAACCTAGTGTGTCCCCATGGGGAGCACCATCTTTGTTTTTGAAAAAGAAAGATGACACACTTAGACTGTGCATATATTATAGACAACTCAATAAGATGACCATCAATAATAAGTATCCCTTTCCAAGAATCGATGACTTGTTTGACCAATTAAGGGGTGCTACTATATTCTCCAAGATTGACTTGAGGTATGGATACCATCAGGTCTGAATTATATATGAAGACATCCAAAATACAACCTTTAGGACAAGATATGGTCACTATGAATTTGTGGTGGTGCCATTTGGGCTCACCAATGCACCAACCACTTTTATGTGCTTAATGAATAACATATTTATAAAGTTCCTGGATAGGTTTGTGTTGGTTTTCATTGATGATATCCTAATCTATTCCAAGAATAGTGAAGATCATGAAGAACATCTCAACCTAGTACTCCAAGTACTAAGAGAACATTATCTCTATGCTAAGCTTAGTAAGTGTGAATTTTTCCAGAAACAAGTCCATTACTTAGGCCATGTTATTTTTGAGGAAGGAGTGGCAGTTGATCCTAACAATATTAAATCCATCATGGATTGGCCTACCCCAAACGATGTATCTGATATCAGATCCTTTATGGGCTCGGCAGGATACTATATGAGATTCATAAGAGGGTTCTCCAAGATTGGTTTCCCAATCACCTCCCTTCATAAAAAAGGGGGTTAAATTCATTTGGACATTATAATGTGAAGAAATATTGCAAGAGATGAAATACCTTCTAACCAATGCGCCTGTGTTGAAGATTGCATACCCAAACAAGGACTTCCTTATGTGTATGGATGCCTACAAGGAAGGCCTCGGAGGAGTCCTTATGCAATAAGGACATGTCATTTTCTACAAATCTAGAAAATTGAATGAGAATGAAATCAATTATGTGACCCATGATATGGAATTGGCTGCCATAGTGCATGCTTTAAAGATGTGGAGGAATTACCTCTTAGGTAGGAGATTTGTACTTATGATAGACCATAGTGGATTGAGGTATTTGTTTGACCAACCAAAACTCAATGTGAGACAAGCTAGGTGGATGGCTTTCCTTAGTGAGTTTGATTTTTAAATCAAACATATCAAAGGAAAGGAGAATAGGGTGGCCGATGCCCTTAGTAGAATTATGAATGTAGTTCACTTGGCAGCTGTAAGCACCGGTGAATTAGACATCAAAGAGAGGGTCAAAAATGCACACGAGACAGATGCAGTTTTCAAGACCGTGACATCATACCCAAAATAAGATCCCATAGGGATGAAGTACGAAGGTTATCTGATGCTTAATGATGACCTGCTGACTTACAAGGGCAGATTATACATTCCAATTTGTGACGACTTGAAGAGGTTCATAATGGATGAACTACACAAAATTCCATATACTGGTCATCCTAGTTATCATAAAATGATTATAGCCACTAGGAACCTATTCTATTGGCTTGGACTGAAAAAGGACATAGTTTATTATTTATCTAAGTGTCTAGAATGTGAGAAAGTCAAGGTAGAGCACTGACACCCAGCAGGGTTTTTGCAACCCCTACTAATTCCTGAATGGAAATGGGAAATCATCTCCATGGATTTCAGCACAGGATTACCAAGATTAACTAGACAAAACGACGCCATCATGGTAGTTGTGGAAAAACCAAGGAAGGCTACTCAATTCATACCCGTCAAGTCAACTTGCAAGAAAATAAATATTGCCAGCATCTTCATGTAAGAGATATTTAGACTGCATGGCATGCCTAAGGAAATTATATCCGACAGAGATACAAAGTTCACTTTCAACTTTCAAAAATCTCTGTTTGTTGGTTTTGAAACACAATTTCTCTTTAGTATAGCCTATCACCCTCAAATTGATGGGAAAATGGAGAGGATAAACCAAGTAGTATAAAACATGTTGAGGATGCATGTAATGCATCAACCTAAGAAATGGGAGGACTACCTACCACTGGTAGAATTTTCTTACAACAATGACTATCAAGAGTAATTAAAAATGAGTCCTTTTGAAGCCCTCTATGGAAGACAATGCAACATTCCAATCAACTAGAACAACCCAGTAGACAGAGTTACAATCAGGCAAGATATGCTAAAGTAAATGGAACACCAAGTGATTCATATTAGGAAAAATATGAAGATAGCCCAGTATAGACAAAAGAGCTATGCAGACCTGAAAAGGACTCCTAGAGAGTTCAAAGTAGGGGATCATGTGTATCTATGAGTTAGACCTAGGAGAAGCTCCTTGAGGATGGGAGCTTGTGCCAAGATGACACCTCGATATTGTGGAACCTTTGAAGATTTGGATAGAGTGGGACCAGTAGCATGTTTACTAGCACTTCCTCCCACAGTGAAGGCACATAATGTTTTCCATGTTTCTTTATTAAAGAAGTATGTACATGATTCTAATCATATTATTGACTGGTATTTGATTCATATGGAACCCGAGGGAGAATTCCTTCCAGAACCTCAATGCATAATAGAAATGAATGAAACCCCACTTAGGAACAAAACCATTACATAGGTCAAGGTGCAATGGAAACACTTTGGCCCATATGAGGCTACATGGGAAATGGAGGATGCCATGAGACATGCATATCCATTTTTGTTTACTTATGTACATACAGAGCACATTGGTAGATAGAACATAGAGGACAATGTTCCTTTAAGGGGACGGAATTGTAATACCTCAGTTCCCCCTAGTTTGTAAATATAACTATAACTGGCCAAGAGACTATGGCAGACTAAATATGTGTGAATGTTTGATTTGATGAACCTTTGTATAAAGGGTTAATGTTTGAATTTTTGTTATCAATAGAATTTGAATATGTATTGCACAACTTCTAAAAGGGGGAAAATTTTCCAAGATAGACCATGGATGATATGAGAGAGATGGTGAAGGGAAACCAAGAATGGTTGAGATGACCCTCACCATACCAATACCTACTGGGTGTAATTGCTCAAAAGTCCTCTGACCCAAAAATGAATTACGAGTTAGGCTGGTAGTTGGAAGGACATCCTCAAGAGTTAAAGAGGATATGGGGCAGGGTACCCATCTGTAAGGCTTACATACCTGACCACGAATTGGGATTCAGACCCATGAAACCTTGCTTCGAAAGGTAATAAAGGAGGTAATTCGGGGACAGAGACAGATCTGCAAGATAGAAAAGTAGAGAAAAACCTCTCCCGAGAAGAGAAGGGAAGTATACTTCGACTAAGAAGTTGAAAGAAAAAGATGAGCAATAAGATCATTTTGGCTGAAAGAAGCCAAGGACACGGTTTGGATACAATATGATAAATGGGGTTAACAAGTGACTGAGGAAGTACTCGTGTATACCTCCTTGCTTGGAGTAGAGAAAACAAGACACCCAATTCCCGTGGGAGGAGGAGAGTAAACTTCGTCCCTGACTGTTTTGGAGAAAAGAGAAAGAATCTCTCTCAGAGAATCATGGTCTAGCTCGGGGGTGGCCAATGGTAAATATGTTAGGAGTGACTGTTCTATGGTTGGGAGAAAACGAGCACCCCTTTCAATAGTTTCTTCACATTTTCTAGTTCTCATAAGTATTTTCATACTCTGTGTATTATATTGGATGTGATGATGATATTTTTTTGTTTATGATTCAGTCTTGCAATATTTGAACAATTATTAGATAGACTTTTTTTCTATATCTAAACTGCTATACTTCATGGCTTTCAATTTATCTCAGTTTTTCTACTAGATAGTTATGAGAGGTGAATCCCCAAGAGAGATGGGGTAGGATTGAATGAAAACGTTAAAGTCCTTCCAACACTTTGAAGTTTACCTTAGTAGGAATGTCAAGTTCGATTTTGTGGGAGAAGGGTGTTTTTCCTTTAGACTATTCACCCATCTGATAGAGGGCTTGTGCCCATACCCTTAAACCCTTTGCTGCAAAAAAAAGGGATTTATGCTTAGCCCATAATATTTTCCAAGAGACCCATGTGACCAAGGACTAGGAACCTTGTGCTAGTCCGAAAGGAGCTAGCTCTTTCATCTTTGGGACTTCGAGACTTGTGACTCCACAATCCTTGAAAGTAGATGAAGGCCGAATTTGCGAATCGATGAGGTCCATTGATCTAGGGATTCAGTGTGGATCTCTCTCAGCCGTTAGATCAGACTTAGAAAGGGAGGCATTAAGCACTTCGACGAAGTGCTACTTCGGGATATTGGGAGTGGTCTAGCGCCGAAACTCCCAAATGCAGGTGTCACGGAGTAAATCTGGACAGTTGAAAAGGGAGGGACACATGTCCATAGATCAATGATTATCCAGGAGTCCGGGTATTTGAAGATTTAGATACACATGAGTTTCCCCGAAGGTTTGAAAGCCAGAGTAAACCCTAGCCATAGATGCTAGGTACACATGGAAATAGATCTGTCATGGTCCGGAAGGAAAGCCATGAGATACACATCGAACTCTCAAATGTTGAACTGTCGAAGTGACGAGGATTGTTGGATGAATGGGTATGTGGGAATAGTTCCCGTGGTCCAGAGTCTTCTCTAGAGGAATTTGGCTAAGGGTTTTCAAGGAGTGAAAACTGCCAAAGTCGTAAACACTGAAATAGATCTCGACCGTTGATAGCAAGAGGATGTGTGGTGCTAGATCCGAGATTCCGAAGACTTGGCTCTTAAGGGGATTTGTGTCGAGAGGATTCAGTAAGCTCCGAAGTAATGAGAACCGTAGATCTATGGATCTACGTGGAATTTTATAGATTGTTAGATTTAAGGACTGAGAAGTTATCATTCTATGATGACGTGGCTTGATGACAACATTCGATGTGACATTGACCCACATTACATGTGCCACATGTCACTGAGTTTTGGATGATTCACATATCCATTGTGCCTGATTAGAGCATGAAACGTGTTACCCCCTATCGAGGACACATGTCACCCCTTGAACCTCACCACGTGTCAACTTATGGTTCATGGATGCCTAGCCTACATGGTTGGTAACGTATTCAAGACTCCGTGAGTTTGGATAAATTTAGATTTTGAAATATTTAGGGTGTGGTACCATATAGGAATGTTCAAACTAAATCGCTGATCGCCAAAGGGCCAAAGCCACGTCACAAGAATTCAGAAGATTTGACTGTAGGCTGATAAAGGAAGGTCCAATGATGATCGTTGATCATCGAACATCAATGGACCAACAATGAACGCTGACGGTTGAAATGCCGAAACATAGGACGTTCAACGCTAAACTCCGAACATCGATCGTCTAAGGGCTAAGGCCACATGGAAATATTTTAGGACCTCGGGGATTAGAAAGAAAGAGTGTTCTACATCGAATGTCTAGCCCTATTTAACCATAGAATCTTGGTGGAGGACGTGGACCATTGATTCCCTCCATTGTTTGGCGATCTGGGAAATTCGACAACACCATTGGAAATCTTGAAGCCCAGGAGTTTTGAAGCGCCGAAACCTTTTCTAAGCAGACTCTTAGCTCTCAATTTTTAGCCCGAGGTCACAAGGAGGACCCCACTAGATGGTTTAAGCGCTTAATGGGAGATGTAAACTTTGGAGGAGTAGAATAAGATGGTTTTTCTTAGTAGGGGACTGGAAAATGAACCAAAGGAAATGCGAAAATTTGATGCCCCATCCTTAGAAAGGGTATTTAGGGGTT
>JZKD02S1770954.1:380589-394662 GCA_000966675.3 Picea glauca
ATTATCCCTTAATAATAGTTGGACAATAAATATTAGTCTATTCTCAATGAGCACTTGGAAATAGTTAACTAAAGTGGAAAATCAGTTAGCTATAGGAAATTCGAGTTCAAAGGTTAACTGGTGGGACATGCAAGTCGAATTAGTTGTAACTGAGTGATTCGAAGTTGTAACAGAGTTGGATGTGTAGTTATGTGAGTTGTGAAGTAGTTTAACTCAGTTAAGTGAGTTAAGCTCAGTTGTACTAGTTGTAACTRAACTTACACTAGTGAGAGATMAGTGAATTAATTATTAATTAATTCACAATTAGTGATCTCACATGCAACTGAAGATTTACCACTATTAACTACATGCATGTCAGATCCAGTGGAGACCCAGTTGAGATAACAGGTGAAAGGGACAGTTTGACTATCAATTGTGACATTAGTGAGTGCACTGATGAAACCACACACACAATGGATGTGCCCATGAGGATTTCACATCCTAGGCAAGAGTAATTCTTTCATTGCAGGGATTTCCATTAGCAGAGATTGCGCAGAGAAGGCGGGCTGTCTGGAAGCAGTAAATTGGCACATGAATTTGTCAATTTTTGTATGACAGTGTGAGATGATTGTATATTGTACTGAGATATATTGGATTAGATTTTTGTATGATATTGTTTCATTATCCATGATATATACATAATATATGACAGTGGGGTTTTTAGCTTTATGCTTTCCCGGTAAAACATCTATGTTATGTGTGATTGATCTTTCTTCTTGATATTGCAATTGGTGATCGTGTTTTAAATTCCGCAAGTATATTTGTAGAAGTGATTATGTATTTAAAAGTGGCATATAATTGTTATATTAGGATAATATAGGAAATACATAATTTGTATTAAAATTTCTACATGGTATTAGAGCGCAAAAGATTGTAGAAGCTGAGTTTGTGATTGGATAGAATTCGAATTTGCAAAAAGACTTTCTTGGTTCTACAACTGATTCAAGATCGAAGTGGATTTCAATGGCTTGAGGTTAGAGTATGCACTTGAGGTCAGATCAAAATAAATTTCTTGGAAGGACAGGATGGAGGCAGTACTCGAAGACAATGGCTTGAAGGAATTCATTGACAAAGACATTCCTAAGCGAGATGCTGCAGACACTGCAAATCTTGATGCATGGAAAAAGAAAGTGGAAAAGGTGAGAAGGATCCTGTTGGAGGGAGTATGAGACCAAATTGTCTCAAGCCTCCATGGGAACTTCATGCCATATGAAATGTGGAATACTTTGATGGATCTATTCCAAAAAAACAACGACCATAGGAAATTGGCGCTCAAGGATAAACTCAGGAAGATCAAGATGGAGAAGGGTGACTCCATTATAAAATATATCAAAAAGTTTGTCCAATGTTGGGATGAGCTGGGGAGTGTGGGAATAAAAGTCATTGATGATGATTTGGTGAGCTTGGATCTCCTAGGACTTCCCAAAAATTTTCACAGTTATCAAGAATCTGTTAATGGAAGGGAAAAATTGCCAGATTGGGAATGACTATGGTCAGATTTGGTGCAGGAGGAGTTCAGGCGGAACACTAGAGATGGATATTCATCAAAGCATGATGATGAAGAGGATTGTGATTTGCCTTCCAAGGCAAGGAAATGGAAGGGGAGAAATTCCATTCAAAATCTAAGTCTAAAGGAAAGAAGTTGGATTTTTCCAAAGTGAAGTGTTTTCACTATCATGAACATGGGTATCTCATTACTAACTATCCGCAGAAGAAGAAGAACAAGAAGGCTGTTGGAGTTGCAGCTGGTGAGGCCCTTGCCTCACAATTTGAACTTGACTTCTCCTTGATCGTATGCATGGCATCAAGTGCATTGGATCAGTGTGGTATTTAGATAATGGTGCTTCCTTCCACATGACGGGAGATAAGGAGATTTCCAGTGACTTGGAGGAGAAAGATCTCAAAATGCATATAGAGATGGGTGACGATGAACGATACAGTGCGACTGGCATTGGTACCATTACCTTTCAGAGGGATTCATGTAAACCATTTCAATTGAAATATGTTATGCATATTCCAGGTCTGAAGAAAAACTTGGTCTCATTCGCAATGTTGGAGGACAGAAGCTATGACGTTGTTTTCAACGATGGAAAATCTTTCCCGCGACATAAAAAAACAGGTCAAGGCAATAAGATAGGGATTCAAGTTAAGAATGTCTACAAGTTGGAGGTAGATGGCCACGCTGCCATGATGGGCAAGGAAGAAAAATTGGTGAGCCGAGATGAGGGCGAATTATGGCATATGCGATTGGGCCATATTCATCATGGAGCCTTGAAAATCATGCAACAAATATCTACTGGAATTCCAATGGGGACACTTTCTCAGTTAGATTAGTGCAAGGGTTGCACCATGGGGAAGTATGTAAAGTCCACCTTTCATGAAAAGGATAACCATGCTTCGGTGATCTTAGATATAATTCACACAGACGTGTGTGCACCATTCTCGGTTGCTTCAATAACAAAACATAATTATTATGTTATTTTTGTTGATGAATTTTCTCGTAAATGTTGGATCTTCTTCATGCAGAAGAAGGATCAAATATTCTCAAAGTTTTGTGAGTTTAAAGCATTGGTGGAGAAAGAGTCGGGGAAGCAAGTGAAGGCTCTGAGGAGCGATAATGGTGGAGAATACATCTCTAATGAATTCAAGTACTTCTGCAGCAAAGAAGGAATTTGAAGAGAACTCATAGCACCTCATAACCCACAACAAAATGGGGTTGTAGAGAGGAAGAACAAAATGATCGTGGGTGCAACACGAGCGATGCTGAATGATCAAGGCCTACCAATGAATTTGTGGGTGGAAGCATGCAACAATACAATTTATGTGAAAAATCGTTGTCCTCATAGAGTACTTGGCATGAGTACACCTGAAGAATATTTCACTAGTAAGAAACTTGATGTTTCTCATTTTAACATTTTTGACTCATCTGTTTATGTGCATGTGACCAAGAACACCAGGAAGAAGCTAGAGATAACTGCTGAAGTTGGGATATTTGTGGGGTACACAGAAATACCCCATAATTATCGTGTGTATTTTCCTAACAGTAAGATGACTTTTATGCGACAGGATATAAAATTCGATGAGGGGAAAGCCATGCGGTTGTCACTTGAGAGGAATCTAGACTTGCATGCAGAGGAGGAACTGTTGGTTCCCAAAGATGAGTCTCAAATGTGGATCAACCACATGAGGAGGTTCATGGAGTGGAGGAAGCCAATCATGTAGATCCATCCATTAGAAATGGAAGAAAGCGCACCATAGAAGCTGATAGATTGAGACTAGATGCTGCACAGAATGTAGGAGCCCCTACTTCACAGCGCAGACATAGACAGTCTCCTGATCGATTTACTGGATACATGGATCTCAGGAGAAAATCTATTGTGACTGAACCATATTCCTTTCAGGAAGCAGTGCAGGATCCCACTTGGGTTGATGCAATGGTGGAGGAGTATGACTCCATTGTCAAAAACACTGCATGGGAAATTGTCCCAAGACCGGTCGACAAATCAGTGGTAGGTTCGAGATGGATCTACAAGGTAAAGCAAGCTGTTGATGGGAGTGTGGAGAAATACAAGGCCAGATTTCTGGCCAAGGGCTTCTCATAGATCGATGGGATAGATTATGATGAGACCTTTGCCCTCTTAGTGCAGATGGGCTTGCACATTCATCATATGGATGTAAAAAATGCGTTTCTCAATGGGATCATTGAGGAAGAAGTGTACATAGAGGAGCATAAAGGATTTGAGATCTTCAACAATGAGTTGCATGTGTGCCGACTCAAAGGAGCATTGTATGGGCTGAAGCAAGCACCCCTTGCTTGGTATACTCAGATAGACAACTATTTCATCGGACTGGGCTTCACTAAAAGTGAATCGGATGCAAACCTATACCAAATTGTGGTGGAGGGTAAGATTTTGATAATTGTTCTTTATGTTGATGATTTAATATTGACTGGTGATGAGAAGGTGATACACTCATGCAAGGAGGACCTTGCAAAGGAGTTTGAGATGAAGGATATGGGCCTTCTTCATTATTTCCTTGGATTGGAAATATGGCAGCGAGATGGTGAACTTTTTGTGTCTAAAGGCAAGTATGCAAGGGAGATATTGGGTGAGTTTCACATGGAGGGCTGCAAACCCATGATTACTCCTCTTCCAAGAAACTGGAGGAAAGAGGATGCTACTTATGGAGAGGTAGTGGATGCTACTATCTATCGACAGTTAGTGGGTTCTCTAATGTATCTAGTGAACACAAGACCAAATATTTTCTATGTGGTTAAACAACTGAGTCAAGTGATGGTTAAGCCTACCAAGCTATTTTGGAAGGTAGGTAAGCATGACCTGAGATACCTGAGAGGCACATATGAGTATGGCTTATGGTACAAACAGATGGATGAGGTGAAGTTTCTTGGCTTCACGGATGAAGATTGGGCAGGAAGCCCAATGGACAGAAATATCACATCAGGGGGGATCTTTAGTATCAGATCTACAACTGTTTCTTGGTACAACAAAAAGCAAATATTTGTGGCACTCAGTTCAGTGGAAGAAGAATACATGGCAGCAAGTCAAGATGCATGTGAGGCTATCTAGATGAGAAAGATCTTGGTTGGTTTGTTTGGTTCTCATTTAGATCCGACAGTGATTCATTTTGATAATCGGAGTTGCATTAAACTCTTGATTAATCCTATGTTTCATGATAGATCTAAGCATATAGATATCCAGTATCATCATATCAGATATTGTGTGCAATGAAAGATCATTTTGCTTCAGTACATTCCTACGGAAGATCAAGATGCAAACATTCTAATGAAGGCGCTCACCAAGAGAAAATTTGAATACCATAGAGACAGGATCGAGGTGAAGGATAATCCATTTCTTGTTGAGAGGGAGTGTTGAAATTCAGCAAGAAGATCCTAGTGAAAATTATGCACCTACACTAGGATGGAGCCTCAAGCTATTTTTAGGTGGAAGTCTATTTTTAGATGATGAGCAAATTCTATTTGTAGATGTAGTCTATTTATAGACGGTGAGCGGATTCTATTTATAGATGTATGTTGGCTATTATTATCCCTTAATAATAGTTGGACAATAAATATTAGTCTACTCTCAATGAGCACTTGGAAATAGTTAACTGAAGTGGAAAATCAGTTAGCTATAGGAAATTCGAGTTCAAAGGTTGACTGGTGGGACGTGCAAGTCGAATTAGTTGTAACAGAGTGATTCGAAGTTGTAACATAGTTGGATGTGTAGTTATGTGAGTTGTGAAGTAGTTTAACTCATTTAAGTGAGTTAAGCTCAGTTGTACTAGTTGTAACTGAACTAACACTAGTGAGAGATAAGTGAATTAATTATTAATTAATTCACAATCAATGATCTCACATGCAACTAAAGATTTACCACTGTTAACTGCATGCATGTCATATCCAGTGGAGACCCAGTTGAGATAACAGGTGAAAGGGATAGTTTGATTATAAATTGTAACATTAGTGAGTGCACTCATGCAACCACACACACAGTGGATGTGCCCATGAAGATTGTGCAACCTAGGCAAGAGGAATTCATTCATTGCAGGGATTTCCATTAGACGGGATTGTGCAGAGGAGGCAGACTATCTGGAAGCAGTTAATTGACACATGAATTTGTCAATTTTTGTATGATAGTGTGAGAAGATTGTATATTGTATTGAGAGCTCTTGGATTAGAGTTTTTTTATGAGATTGTTTCATGATCCATGATATATACATAATATGTGATAGTGGGTTTTTTAGCTTTATGCTTTCCCGGTAAAACATCTGTGTTATGTGTGATTGATATTTCTTCTTGATATTGCAATTGGCAATCGTGTTTTAAATTCCGCAAGAATATTTGTAGAAGCAATTCTGTATTTAATAGTGGCATACAATTGTTAGATAAGGAGAATCCAGGCAATACATAATTTATATTAAAATTTCTACAGTTTCATGTTTACAATTGAGTATATTTGCATATTCGGTGGTATATTTAGAAAGGTGTTTGTGCCAATTTTCTCCAAGGTGGTGAAGAGTGCAAGTTGCATACACTGTATCTGATCATCCCACAACTTGGGATGTTTGTTGTGGTAACCTCGAATCAACTCAACCATTTTTTTATTAGCAACATTTGTCTAATTGTTGGTCTATGGATGGAAAGCAATACTCCTCTTAAGCTTGGTGTCCATGGTTCTCCACATAAAATTCCCAAGGAATCGAAGGTCTTGATCCAATACAATGACTATGGGTAGTTCAAAATGGACCCATACACGCTGAAAGAAAATATGAGCAATTCATGAAGTGTTTCAGAATTCTCCAAAGTTCCCACATGAAGGTCCATTACAAGCAGGTGATAGGGATTTTTTCAGGAAGAACAAGAATGTTGTTAATTCATTGTCAGTGTCATCTATATGTTTGCCACTGGCCCTAGATATCCCCCATTCCTAAGGAATTGCATGTCCTCATGCAAAATTGAACCCTTGTTCTTCTCCAAAACCTAATTCCTCAAAACTTATGAGACTTGGATCAACGTAACAAAGCTCGTGTCAGGCTTGGATGACCGCTTGAGCAAGCATATTAAGTTTAGATTTCCCTGGATGAAGCCTTCCAAGCTTGGTATGGAGTTTCTGATTCTATAAACTAAGTTCCTTGGCTTTTCTATACCACCACTAAGCATTCTTTAATGATATCTTGTTATCCTTCTTCAATTGTGTGATCTCCTCCTAAAATCTGATGCTGGAATCCTTTAAAAATGCATTTTCATTCTTGATGTACTCTTCTAAGACTGTCATCTCCCTATTTTTCCTCTTCAATCTACTGATTTTCTTATTAGTCCTTGCTAGGTTGTCAACACCAAGATTTACATCAATTGACTTCTCTCCTAGGATTTTAGTACTAGGAAAACTATTAGATGAACTTCCTCAACGAGTTTCCTCAAATCAAGGATATTATTCCATGCATTATGCTCTTTCGAATTTCACACATTTATCGTTTCACTAGAAATTTCATAGCAGTTTTTCTTTGGAGGGTTTTTCAAGTGTTACCTCTTTTTTGACTATCTTATGAATTTGAATTGACCCTTCAGTGAGCTTAGTAGCCTGACTCCTCATCATCCTTTGTTGAGTTGGTACTACTAAAAATTCCTTGATTATCTGTGTCACATGCTTCTTATGACTTATGATAATATGAAAACCTTCATCCATTTCCTCCAACTCATGGCTAACTTCATCTTCCTCTTTTTTACCTAGATATTTATTTGTTTCATCGGGTTCTTCTTCTACCCCCTTGAGTTGTACCTTTTCCTCCTCAGGTTCTTCCTCGGCCTCTTTAAGATATTTCTCTGCTTCTTTAGGTTCACGCTCCCTTTCTGCTTCTTTAGGCTCTCCCAAAATGATTTCAGGCTGATAAATCTTCCCAAGTATCTTTCTCCTTCCTTAACTCATTTAGAACCAACATTTTTAAGAGGTCATGATGGTGTAGGTTTCATTCCATAGTCCCATTGTATACCTTCCTCTGTGCAGTTGCCACCATATTTTTCAAATATTTCCATAAGAAATAGGGTAAGTTGAGCTTCTGACCCTTTAAGTGTGACATGAGTCTGATGTGGTAAAGGAAGGTAAGGTTGAAGCAACCTCCGCATGTAATATATTTTTGAAACACAATCAAAATGTTTCAATATATCCTCTTTAACAAGAATTGCGATGTACCCTTAGGACATTTAGGTTTCATACATGTCGGTTTTAGGAATGGGTCCCAACTTGATTTTTCAATTTTCCCATTCTTTAACCAATGCTCTCCATCCTTTGGGAGCTCTATTACCTATGAAATAGAGTCCTATGACACCGTAAGCTCCAAATCCCCGATAGTTTCTCTGTCCCCATCAAACGCTAGTGCAAATGCTTGAGTAACTTCTAAATTATGCCCATTGTATTTTAAGAAAAAGGACAACAAACCTGATTTGTCCACCTTCCTTCTACATTTTGGATATGCCTCCAATAACTCTGCTCCATCGGGTTCAACCTTGATTGCGATCCTCATTGTTTTTGAAAGTGAAGGAGATGCAGGGTTTGAATTACAATGTTCAATCTAGTTGACATACGAGGAAGGGTTACAAAAAAATGGGAAAATGTCTTAGTGAAGTTTTAAAATGAGAATTGATGCATTAATTGTGATCATGACGATCAGATCGTCATGATACGATTTAACAGGTTGAATAAGGTAATGATCACTGTGATAGGTTTTGGTAATGATGAATATTCCCATGGATGATGACAGATGGTTAAGCAATGATTCTAATTCGAGGCTTTTGAAAAGTCATAATTTCGATGCATGTGAATCATGGGAGATATGATCATGGGTTGGAACATTTTAATTCAAAGAGTTGCAATAGTATAACATCCCCTAATTTGAATGAACAAAATAAATTGTAATGTATTTCCCAAGTCTCAATTACTTGATCTTACCTTGTTTCCTTGTAGGACCAAAAACTATATCTCTTATGAAATTTTGATTAATGTTGAATCGTACAAGGATTTTGTTATGGACTGGAATCCTTGGCAAATTTAAAGTAGAATCTTATCGTGGATTTCTACAGGAATATATGGTTTTAAATTTTTGCATAAAGTTATGGTAGCAATCCACCTGTACCCTTGAATTCACATTGTTCTTATGCTTGTTCAGGAATAAAGAATATCAATAAAAAATAGAGATCCTATGTACCTCTTTATTTGCAAAAAATGATACATCAAAGGTGAGAAATAGAACCATTGTAAGCAAATAATCCCGGAAATGAGATACTACTGGAAAGGGAACATGAACAAACTACTACATGAAATGAAAAACCGAATTATTGCATGATTATTGTGTTTGAACTGCTGCAAAAATATTCATCCTTACCCCTTTTCTGTACAATCCCTTCCATGTGAATACATTTTCTTGAAGTTGAACATGGAGAGGAATTGTAGGATTACCGACCATTAATGGATTCCATTAACTAACATGATATTACTCACCAATAATGTCAAGGAGCATCAAGTTACTCCAATGCATCCTATCAAGCACAAATGCATGTGTTGAAGTTGAGTAAATTGCAGGATCTAACAGTTAGGATGCATTAATGCATTCCCACTGTTGTCAGTGAGAAAAATTGTCATCGAGGTATAAAATTTCCAAGGAATTGTTACAATCTCTTATCTCAAAACCTAGATAAAGAGTTGGAGTTGATGGACCAAGATTGTTGGAAGGAGGGTCTTAATGAATCCCGAATCCCCCATCATCCAATGCAAGAACCATTCAAAATTATTGGAGAAACTGTGAAAAATTAACCACCACAAGATACAATTTTATTTGGGAACCTCACTAGCCAGAAATCTAGTTTTCAAGTACGGTTTCAGCTCAGTTGCGCCAGAATTTTTGGTTTTCACAACCGAGCATTATTTTTCTCTTTACTTTTTTCATTTTCATTTTCATTTTTGTTTTTATTGAAAATAGAATAAAACTAGGAAGAGGAAGGATGTGGGGGGACCCCCTCACCTACCATATGCATTTCATCTTGTTTCATAATATCTTCGACAAACTCCCCCTTGGATTTGGGCTTTTGGTTCAACTTGAGCCTATGCCCATTGACCAAGAAGGAGACTTTTTCATCATCTATATTTCTAATATTAACAGATCAATTTTTGAAGATAACTTCAATCTCATAGGGACCAAGGCAAAAATTATTAAATTTTCCTTTGAAGTCTTTAAATTTGAAGTTGAACAAGAGTGCCCAATCACCTACTTTGAATTGTTTCTTCTTTATGAATCTATCATGCCACTTTTCCCTCTATTGTTGGAAGAGATCAATATGTTGGAAGGATTATTGATGCATCTCAAATAATGAATTGAGTTGAACAATTATTTCCCTTCGTGCCTCGGTCAAGTCCATCCCCAATTCCACTACCATTCAAAAGGTATTTATTTGAAACTCTATGGGAATAAGAACCTAGTTCCGATACACCGTCTCATACAAGGAAAAACCAGTAGTAGTCCTCCAGGTTGTCCTGTAAGCCCATAAGTCTTTCTGACCAATCCTTCTTGTGTAACTATACTGTCTTTGTCATACTTCCTTTCGAAACCTTATTTATTGACTCGACCTTCCCAGTAGCCCGTGGGTGACATGGAGAAGATTTCCCATGCTTAATGTGATAGTTTTGAGTAATTGCATGTACCAACTTATATGTGAATTGAATTCCTTTGTCAGTAACAATTTCTCTAGGTACCTCAAACAATAAATCCACTAGTACTTTTTCTGTTGCTCTGAATAAATCCCTTGCTTCCACCCATTTCATAACATAATTAGCGCAAACCAAAATGTAATTCTTACCTTTTGATAGGGTATTGATCAGTCCAATAAATTCCAAGGCCCCTTTTTCAAAGGGTCATATAAGAACTTGCGGCTAAAGTGGCATCTCATTTGCTGGAACTTGACAACCCATCCTTTAGAAACCATCGCATGCCCATACATACTTCTTGACATCTCGAAAGAGAGTACGCCAATAATATCCTGAATGGAGGACTTTATAAGATTTTCTTCTAACTACAAAGTGACCCCTACAAGTTTCATTGTGACATGATTTTAGGATGTCAAACATCTCATCCTCCCTCACACACCTACGAATAATCATATTAGGACCAGTGTAAAAGAGATCTCCCTTAATCCAGGAGTATGGAGTACTCATTCTAACAACACTTTTCTTTTCCTTGGCTGAAAAGTGAGGTGGAAGATTTCCCGTAGTAAGATAGTTGGCTATGTCTGTGAACCATGGTGAGTTAGTAGATATAGAAAATAGATTTTCATCCAGAAAACTGTCATCAAGATGAATATTATCATCTTTGTTATCAAGCCTAGAGGGGAAATTTGCTACCTGATTTTCCTTACCCAGTTTGTCCATGATGGTGATGTTGAATTCCAATAACAACAACAACCATATAGTGATCCTGTCATTCATTATAGGTTTGTTCATCAAGTACGTAATGTCATATTGGTCATTATGAATAAAGACTTCATACCCTATGATGTAATGCCTACATTTATTAATTGCATATATTACTATAAGGAAATATTTTTCAATCATGGTGTAATTCAATTCAGCCAGGGATAAGTTCTTGCTTACGAAATAAATAACATAAGTTAAGATATTTTCCTTTTGACCCAACACTACTCCTATAGCTGAATCTGATGCTTCGGTTGAGATGTGGGAAGGGAGGGTCCAATTCAGTCCTCTCAATATTGGGGTTGAGGAGAGATTTTCCTTGAGTACATCAAAGGCATATTGACATTCATAATTCCAATAGAATTCAATATATTTTACAAGCAATTTGAATAAGAGTACGACTATCTTCGTAAAATTTTCTACAAATCGTCGATAGTAGCTTGCATGGCCTAGAAGCTTCAGAATCCTTTTTGATTAGTTGGAGGTGAAATTTTGACAATTACTTCTATCTTGGTCGGGTCTTCTTTTATTCCTCCAGTAGACACATGGTGACCTAATACAATTCCTCCAATCATTACCATAAATCATTTCTCGATGCTCAATGCAAGATTTATCTCTCTACATATTTTTAAAAGTTTTTCAATATTAATCAAAGCTTCATAAAAAAGAATCACCTATCAAAGTAAAGTCATCCATATATGATACACTATCTTTCCATCAATGACATTACATAAATTACATTAAGAGTATGAATCAAAGCTTATGTGCAACATTAATTAAAGAAGGAAGAAATATGGAGAAAATAAGAGAAATGAGACAATAACACAATAGCTTGATAACATAGTTCGTACAACATGGATTACGTCTCCAGGCCCTGCTTCAAAGTGGAGAGGATTTATCTTATTCTCAACAATAAAATTGGCATAAATACATCATTATACCTCAAGTCTGAAAATGGCCTTCAGATGCTTTGCTTTGATGAAAAAATGGACATCATCGGTGGATTATCGACGAGGAGCAGTGTAAAATGACTATCAAATCGTCTCAATTTGACATAGTCACCTCCAGACCCCTACTGGGATATTTTCCTCAAAAAATGTGCCACTAACCTGCAATAAATGTCTTCTCTGCATTGATTTCCATGCCTCCATACAGCCTCCTAGTGCGTGCCCCCTCGAGCTCTGGAAAAAAGTTGGTTCTTAAATAAAAATGTGGGTGGAATTAGAAAGAAATCCATTGGTTGGATTGGTAACAAGGTTTAATAATAGGTTTTGGTTGGGGGGAGGTCTCGGGGTCAAGCCCACGGACTTCCCATTTTGGTACCTACTATAACAAATGATTTTAATATAGTATAAATACCATATATATGGTATATATATACCAATACATTACCAAATTAAACTTCACGCCAATATAAGGTGATGGAACTAGCACCAGATTCTTTGGTACATGCCCGCCAGATTTGTGGAGTCGGCCAGAATTTGTGGATATGGATGGGTATTGACCACCAGATATGGGGACCGCTGACCAAACCGATGACCTTTAATATTTTTTTTGACATTTTTGGTTGCTATCCCTCAATGGGCTTTTCCAGGGTGCCACGTAGCACCCAATGATTAGGCCATGTGGTGCCCTATGATTTTCTGCGCTTGCCCAATCATCTACCACATGGAGGCCATGTGTCTCTCTGTCAGGGAGCCATGTGGCAGCCCCTGGGTGGTGCCATGTGGCATCACTTGGGGATGCCATGTGGCACTCACCAATAGGCCCAAGTAGCCACCCAAAAGTAAAATCAACCTGCCACATGTCACGCTGTCGAGATAACACACTAGCATGTTGATGTTAGCATGAAGTCATCTCTGCACATTCATTTGTTGACTTTAGTAGTACGTATGATGATTTCACCTTGTTGACTTTGACTAGCTTGAACAAAACTTTGACTGGCCATAACTTCTTCGTTCAGACTCCGTTTGATGAACCGTTTATGGTGAAGGAAAGATCTCGAAGATCTCTTCGACTTGGTGCCATTTTTTTTGAGATTGAGGACTTTGAATTTTTTCCCTTTTAGATCCTCCTGGATCATTCCTCTCTACTAAAATATTTTGGGCCTCCAAAAGCCTCTTCGGTCAACTGACAGGTGAGGGAATTTCCCCCTCACTTTCTCTTTCTCAATCCACCATGCTTTACTTGGATGTGTTCCCATCAGGCCTAATCGAATATATTCTACATCACCCCTGCATGAAGTCCTCATCCTTCTGTCCAGGATGATATCTTCCTTCAACTCATCCAATTACTTAGGAGAAAACTCGTCCACTAAAGGTACTAGAACACTCTCATGCCGATCCATGATCATTGGAGGCTCATAAAGTTTCATGTTTACAACTAAGTATATTTGCATATTCAGTGGTATATTTAGAAAGATGTTTGTGCCAATTTTCTCCAAGATGGTGAACAGTGCAAGTTTCATATACTGTAAATGATCATCCCACAACTTGGGATGTTTGCTGTGGTAACCTCGAATCAACTTAACCATTGTCTTATTAGAAACATTTGTCTAATTGTTAGTCAATGGATGGAAAGAAATACTCCTCTTCAGCTTGGTGTCCATCATTCTCCACATAAAATTCCCAAGGAATCAAAGGTCTCGATCCGATATAATGACTATGGGTAGTTCAAAATGGACCCATACATGTTGAAAGAAAAGATGAGAAATTCACTCAGTAATGATCTTCTTGTTCCATAGCATAATGCTACACATCTTGAAAAACCTATCCACTACTACATAAAATTAGTCATGACCCATTTTTGAAAAAGGAAACCCCTCTACAAAATCGAAGGAGATACTCTTCCAAGGATGAGAAGGAACATGGAGTGGTGTGTACAACCATGATTTTCTATTAGTGAGCTTAAAAATGCACATCACACACCCCTTTACAATAATGGTTACAATTACATTCAATTGAGGCAAACATAATCTCAACAAACACATTACAATCCTCTCTACCCCAAAATGCCCAAATACAAGAGAAGTGTAATCTTATCCAATTACAAGCACTTT
>JZKD02S1770954.1:404181-417341 GCA_000966675.3 Picea glauca
CATTTTCAAATGAAGGAGATTGGGTTTTGGATTTGTTCTCAGGTTCATGTAAGAATTATGATCTAATATTTATCAAATCATACTTCAATCTTATATTATTTTTAATTTATGTCTTTTTACAGTGTCTAACTTCATTATTTATTTTGTATTTGGTGATTGGGTACAACATTAGCATGTTTCTTACAGAAAGGAAGGAATTGAATAGCCATTAAAAGTGACCCAATGTAGTGCAATTTTATTCAACACATAATTAATGCTATTCCAACTCTTCGAGATGAAATGAAAGAAGTTGGATTGAGGAAATGAGATTTTAGTGAATCAAAGGTGATAAAATTGTCAAAGGAACATCAAGTACCATTTGGAGGAATGATTGGAAAGGATAACTTTGGAGAACTTGTGGATATCAAAGAGCCAATGGAAGAACAAAAAGACACAATGGAAGCACACAATGATGTCGAAGAAGATGATAATGTGTTTGTTGAGAATGATGAATTTGGGATATATGATATTGTTGATTAATTTTAAGATGCCCTTGAAGACGATGCTCAATTTTGTAAATTTTTAATGAGCTATAACTGTAATGTTTTGACTTTCAGATTTTAAAATATGAATAAAGATGTATCTATTGTTGTTTTGTGATAAATCTTTTTATTGTTTTATTTTTCATTTTATTTGTATGTGAATCACTATACATTGGAAAATTTTATTAAATTTTGTCATTTTTACTTCAAATGTATAAAAATATGAAAGAAAATATTTTTTTTTATAAACTTTTTATTTTTTTGGTTCAATTATGTCCATAGAAATGTTTTATTTGACATGCTATTTTAAGGAATATGTACCAAATTGTATAGTTTTTTTTTATTATATATGGCTATAAAATGTGTATTTTTTTGCTAAATATTCAAAAATAATGTTATTTAACTACAATTTTTTTTCAATGTATTGAATTAAAGGTAAAAAATGCGTTAAAAATGATGTTTTCCACTATATTTAAAATGTATGTAGCCATAAATTAATTAAGGAGACAAAATTATATGAAAAAACGTAACTTCAAGAAAGTAAATGGTAAAAAATATTTTTAAGATTGAAAGAAGCATGAAAAAATGACTAAAAACATCGTTGAATAAAAATAAATTTAGAAAAATTTGAAAATAGATAAAAAATAAGCATTTAAAAAAATAACATGGAAAGATTGTGGATCAAAAAATTTAAAATATCGAAAACCACCTAAAAACAGAGTGGGGGGTTTGCTACCTATAACACCATTTTTAAAAACAAGGTAAAAAATTGGACCCCCCAAAAAACAAGAACTCTATAGAGTTCTCGTTAAGTTGGTAACTATGTTCTGGTCCTTTGGAGCAATCAAGATCTGGTTGTATCTGTTGAATCCATCCAGAAAAGAAAAGTATTTCTTTTCGACTAGTGTGTCCAAAACTTGGTTAATAAAAGGTAGAGAGAAAAGCTCTTTTAGGGTCCTTATTTATCTCCCTATAGTGTATGCATACCCGTTGTTGGGACAAAATTTTGGGGCGAGTTTGGGGAACTATGCTGTGCGTGAAAAAGAAGGAAAGATAGTTGGCGCACTTTTGAGACAAACACACACAAAGGAAGGAAGATCATTGAAGTCATTAGGCATTTTTGGTCCATTAACACGGGTGTTGTGAGTGGGAAATACCTCTACGGACTAACACATAGGGTTTAATTATGCATGCAGAAAAGACCTAAAGATTTCTACTTTCTACCGTCGTCCCAGACCTAATCCCCATTATTATTAAGCAAATACATAGTTAAGAAGATAAAGTGAGCGTACTTTATTTCGGGCATTTGATGTCGATCCTTCCTCATGCTTGATCGCTTTTTGACCGCATCTCTCCTCCCAAGGCTGACCTACATTCACACAAAACAAACAACAAAATCTACATGCATTTGATATATAGATTAATGGGTTAGAGATTCAATAAAAAAGTATGCAATAAACCATGAAAACCTCATATGGTGGGACGGGAAAAGTATTTCTTTATTATTAACTTCAACAAATCAACTTACAATGATGAAGTCGGCCGCTGTTCCATGAACCTAGTCCTAGGCTCCTCTTCAACTTTCCTCCAACTTCTTTGCTCTATCTTTCTCTTTGCACAAGGATGGCTAAAGGGTTGGGACAAAGGGAATGCACAATTGGATATAGTTTCTTTACTATGATTCTCCTCTTCCAAATGGGACCCCTAACCCTTCTTTTATAGGCTAGAAGAAGTTAGGTATTTGGTCGAACCCTTGGCCATGCATGGCAGGAAGGTTTAGTTAACTCACCCAAAGTTGTGTGTTCCATCGACAACTTTCCTTTTTTCATTCTTTTGTAGGTACACGTGGGCTGTTTTGGGTCAGCTAGCTTGTACACGCGTGCAATAATGGAGTAGGGCACGTGGGCCTTTATAAAAGAGGTTTTTAAGAAGAGTTGTTAAGCAATGCTTTGGCAAAGAAGGAATCTGAGATGGCTTGATGCTAGGTAAGCATGCCTGGTGCAAATTAGGGATATAACAGATGCCCCCTAATGTGTGAGGTCAGAAGAGAATCTAATGGCCGAAATACATTAACAATATTTACTGATGTGCCGAGCAAGTGAGCCCAGTGACCAAAAATCGGGAGGCGTCGTCTGCAAAAATAACAATTGTCTCACTGAGGCGGACATACCCATGCTCAGAATAAAATAAAATCATGGCTACCAATAAAATACACTGTAGATCCATGTCATATAACTATATAAAGTGTAGCCACGAACAATACACAACGAAGCTACATCTCAAAATAAAAAATATATACATGTAGAGTATCCATCTTCTTAGAAGTTGATAAGGCTTGATGGCTGGAGATGAGGTATTCAGAGCTCGAGCAACAACTTCAAAATCTTCAAAAATTGGGTAGGAGTGTAATATGAGTGTACGACTTCACTACCCAGAGGTATTTGATGGCTCGTCAGTCATTGACTAGAGAATCTTGATGATCAGACTAAAGGCTTCATTGATTTCGAACAAAGACTTGATTGAACATTCAGGATGGTCGGGTATGAGGGCAAGAGACAAACTGTAGAGGGGTCGACTCAGGCTTGGTAAAAAATTTCCTTGGACAATAGCACGACAAATGATGAGACTCAGACAACATGACATTAACATAAGTTTACGAGGCAGGAGGCAACACAAACTCTCCATATGTTTGGAAGAATAACCAAACGGAGGAGGACACAAATCTATGTAGTGAGAAAAACTTCCTAAGGTCGTATTAAATCCCAGAATTTGATGAACAAACAGACATATGTTCTTTATCCAAGGCGACTCATTATGCTACCAATAAAGAAAATACTTTTCCCTTCCTCTTTTTGGGGTATATTTGATTTTTTTGTCTTTTTTCAATAATTTTGGAAAAAGAATAAAAGAATGTTATGTTACAAAGGAGGAACGAGTGTTGCAAACATACAAGTTCAAGGAACAAGGACAAGACTGATGTTCAGAGAAATGACACTCAGGAAAAATCCTCCAGGGGCCAAAGGTGTCAAGACGCAGAGGCAAAGTGCTATAAGGCCTACGTATAAGGTATGCTTTAGATGGTTCAGTTGAGAGAAACATGGAGCCAGCATTAGACCAAAGACGTAGGTATGCAAATACAGTTAACAAAACACACAATGGTAACGTCCTTCGATGTAAGTTTAACAAGCCTAGAGAAGGTAAGCTCATCGATTTTTCATATTTAGAGAGTCTGAAAAAACGTAAAAGGAGACTCTATTGGGGTACCTTTTTCGAAGGTAGTCTAGTCAGTTCGAAAAAGGGGTAAACTAGAACCGACAAGGCGTCTATTCAAAACCATTTTATCGAGTGTGATAAAGACAAGATCACTCGGCCATTTTTTCATTTTTAAGGAATCTGAAAAAATATTAACTATGGACTCCATCAGGAATGTTCTTCTGGAACAATTTAACGAGTGTGAAAAAATAAGGTCACTCGATGATCTTTTCAATTTTAGGGATTCTGAAAAGAGCTTAACTATGGACCTCATGGGGGTTCTTTTTTCGTAAATTTAGTTCCTCATGCCCAAAAAAGGGTTAAAGTGATACCTAAGAGTACTCTTCTAGAGAACTGAAGTTCCTTAGAGTATACCTTTGTTCGTAAAGTTGACCGTCCAGACTGAAAAAGGGGTAAACTACCACAGGATAGACGTGGCTTCAAATTTCAGTTTAACGAGCATGGCATGCCACAAGATCACTCAACAATCTTTTCATGTTTTAGAGGGTTTGAAAAGGGTTTAAAAGAAGACCCATTATGTCTTTTGGGAGTCCCGAGGGTGAGGTCAAGAGTGAAAAGGAATCATGCAAATGAGGCTCAAACTCGTAATCAGGAAAAACAACAAGGACTCCTGAGCCTACAGTGATTAGAGACAACATGGACACCATAATGCAACCAGGATCTACCTAGGGCATCCATGTTCTGGTAAGCTCTACCACCAACTTGCGACACTTCCAAAGCAATAATGATGGTTTCGTGTCGCAACTTGATGGGATTGATCCTATGGAAAAGGGATAAAGACAACAAGATACAAAATTTAGGGTAGAAACCTAACCTATATGATCAAGTTGATCATCTGATATTTTTCCACGGACCGTCAAAAGTTACCCAAAACTCCAAAAAACTGTCCCGATACCCAATCATACCCTTCCAATGCAACTCCTGAATCATTCTAAATGGTTTTTGGTTTAAAGAAAATGATGAGGGGGGCCAAAAAAGTGAGAAAAAGAGGCCAAAAAGTCTGTAAATAGAAGTTGGCAGCTCATTATCACCATTGTTGATTTGGAAATTGATTCTGGAGCAAAAAAAAAAACCCTTTGATAAAAGTGGTGATTCTGGGAGCTACAGTGGACAATACGACCATCTGTCTGGACCAAGTAAGTACAAACTCTCTCATCTCATAATTTTAATATTTATTTTTGCTTTGGGTTCCAAGTTTTGGGGGGGCGTTGAACTTTAAAAGGTCAGCCCTAGGTCCACACAGGTTGTCTTAGGACAGGCCACATGTACATTTGGGTAGAGTAAAAACTGCACATGTGTACACACGACTATCAGCATTACATCTTGCGTGGACCCCCTTATTGAATGAAAACTTTTAAAAAACAAGGGTTAACCCTCCTGAAATTTGGTGTTTTGCAGGATGTATGTTCACTGGAGAGAAAGAGAGCATGAGGAGGTTAGTGAGTTGGTCGAGGAAGACCCCAATGTTGTGGCTGCCTTGATGCAATGTGGGTTGCTCAAGTTCTTCTTATGTCCTTTTATGAGGGCACAACCTAGGCTACTGAATTCCTTGGTTGATTATTGGCATCTAGATGCAGAGGCGTTTATGTTAGAGAGGAAGTGATTCGTGCCCACGACAGAGGATATATATTTTTTGACTGGCCTCTCCAAGAGAGGGGAACCAGTTAAATTATGGACATTTCCTTCGGGGCCGCATAACATAGCGGAATTGATAGGACTTTACTGTGAGGCTGGTACAGACTGATCGAGCTCACAGTTTCCCATAAGAAAGATTACTGACTTATCGTTGCAGGCGATTGTGTTTCTTATTGGGAGAATCATTGGTTCTGCGGCTCTACATCAAGTGTCCCATGCACAGATGAACTGTGCAGTCCAGTGCTTAAATGCACAAATATTTGACTGGAGTACCACGTTGCTAGATTGTATGAAGAGGTAGTTGACAGATTGTCATTCGCAGACGCAGAGGAACTTCAGGTTCGAGACCATTCTATGCTCTTTCTTATTTGAAAGAGTTCTGAGCTTTAGTCCTTGAGTAGTGGTATGAGGACATTAGGCCTCTCTTCCTGCAGTTTGTAGATGGGAAGTGTTATTACCACGACAGGGTGGTGGAAGGACCAATGAGTCCTTTGACGATGATTTCTTTGCTTGGTCGTCATGACAGATTCCAGTCATAGAGGATTACCCTTATGTTGGGATTGATTTCTCGAGAGATCTTGAGATACCAGCACCTTCTGGTGAGGAGCGAGGAGAGATGGGTAAGTTGACATCATTGCTTTACTGTTTTTTTTTATTTTTTTATGAAAAATATGTAATATTTATGTTGTTTTCGTTATATATCATTTTTTTTATACCAGAGTATTTGACAAATATGTGTTTGTTGTGTGCAGATTTGGGACTAGTGAGACCTACAGACTATGCAAGGAACATGCGTCATCCTCGGCCAGGGGCCACACCTGTCACCATAGGGGGACCAGCAGCAGCAGGAGAGCTTCCGGCTGGGGAGGCTGAGAGGGTGTTGAGACGAGTCGAGTGAAACTTTACTTCACTCACCCACACGGTCCCTATGGCAGAGGTTGAGGATCTGCCACCATCTATGTAGCCTCATGTAGCGGGGGCACCACGGACGTGGGTCCGATTGTTTCAGTGTCTGACAAACGTTGTTGATCAGTACAATAGGGCCCACAGGCCCTGACCTTAGTTAGACTTTTCACGTGCCAGGAACACTACTTGTATATATTTTTTGAGGGCATAAGCCCCATGACTCATTATTGGTCATATTTTTGAGGCACTTGCGTCCACCTATGTACTCTAGTGACTATGATATTATATATGGAATTTTATGTCTTTTTGTGTCTTATGGATCATTTTTTCCTTTAAAAATGTATTTACATGTTTATGTGTATGTCCTTTCATATGTGTGAAAGATGCCAATCTAAAATTTGATTAGCTAGAGTATCTGTAATTTGGTTTAATCTCCTAGGAACATGAAAATATGTAATATAATCAAAGCTTCATTCTAAGAGACGTACCCTAAGGAATCATCGGTGTAAAGTCAGATCATGAACATGATAGACTCTATTTAACTGAGACACAACCAACTGAGCGTCGAGATAGACCCATAGATGAGAGATACCAAATGACAAGGCATCATGAAGAAACTCAATAACTGCACTATACTCGGCGACATTGTTTGTGGTGTCACCTAAGGATATATCTCCAAAAGATAATAACTGGCCTCGAGGTGTAAAAAATACCCATGCTGCAGAGGCAAGCCTCCAAGTGTGCTGGTAGCACTGTCTACGTACCCAATGAACACCTCAGATTCACTTGACATCTACCACAGTGACGAAAGATAACATAAAAAATGACACGTCCATAATACTATAAGAAACTAGAAAGTAATAGTACAAAGACTATACATATGTTACAAAAATATACCCATGGTGACCTGCCTATGAGTAATACTTCTTGAGGTAGAGTCCATTTCTAGGATTTGCCAAAGCATTCCATTCAAAGTCAACCAGACGATAAGCGCCCATTTTTAGAACCTCTTTTATGATGAAAGGTCTGAACCACATGGGTTTAAATTTGCCTGCCCCCAGGGGGTCCTTATCTTGGTCATAGACCAGGACAAGGTCGCCTTTAGTGAAAATCCAAGGATGAAAAAACCTATCATACTAACACTTGAATTTATGTTTGTGAGCCTAATTGGCTAGGGCCGCATCACGACACTGCTCATTGAGCCACTGAAGGTATAATAACCGTTCTTCAAGTGGAGAAGTGTTTGGCAATAATTGTACTGCCAACTTTAGGGATGGGATCTGACATTTGATAGGAAAGACTGCTTCCAGCTCGTAAACGAGTTGAAAAGGTGAGAAACTGGTTGTAGTCTTAACAAACGTTCAGTAAGCCCATAATGCCGAGTATAACATCAAATGCCAATTTGACTTGGCTGAGTTGATCGTTCGCTGTAGGATGGTCTTAAGAGATTTATTTACAGCTTCCACCTGACCATTTTCTTGGGGGTAGTAGGGTGATGAATGTTCTTGCCATAACCTAAGCTTTGAAATTAAATCGGTCATCATTTAGTTCTGAAAGTGACTTCCATGGTCAGTGACAATCTCCCTTGGGACGCCGAACCTTGCTATTATCTGGTTGAATAAAAAGAGAGTTGCATTCTCTCCATCATCTTTAAACATTGGCATAGATTCGACCCACTTCGTGAAGTAGTCTACGAATACGATGATATAACGGTGCCCCCTTGCTAAAGGAGGGTTTCATGTAGTGTAATCAATCCCCCACTTGGTGAAGGGACCAACTATGATGACAAGAAATATGGGAGCGGGATGTGCCCTCATCTTTCGAGAGAAGATCTGGCACGGGTGGCACTTCTTGACCGATTCGATACAATCCTTGATTAGTGTTGGCCAGAAGTAACCTGCTCGTAGAATATTTTGGGCTATTTCCAACCCAGACAAATGACCTCCACACGCTTCGGTATGGCAATCGTTAAGCACAATAAATTCTTCTTCGTGAGTGAGACATCGACACAGGATGCAGTCTACACCTCTCCAATACAACATATCATCGAGTATGAGATAATTCTTAGCCTGATGGCGTATACATCGATGCTCATCACGAGAAGCAGAGGTGGGGCACTTCAAAGTCTGGAGATAGATAAGTATATCTCCGTACCGGGGATCCGAAGATGTGATATAAAAAATATCTCCTCTGATAGGAAACTCTTTGGGCACAACATCATCTGACTCAACCGAAAGTTCCGAAATAAGTTCTTCAAAGACCAGTGACTTTTTAGATTTCACTGAAATGAAATCTAAGTTGAAATCCTGGAGGAAGACTATCCATCTACTGATATTTCCACCTATTACCCATCGCGTCAACATATACTGGAATGGATTCAAGACAACAATGACGACAGTCTTGCGAAACAGAACATAATGATGGAACCGTTGAACATCATGAACTGCTGCCAACGCAAGTTTTTTGATATGAGAATAATTGAGTTCTGGTCCTACAAGGCCTCGGCTCATGTAATAAATCACATATTTAGAGAACAAGTCATCCTCTTGAACTAAGACCATGTCGATGGTTGACTCTGTTGCAGCCAGGTATAATAAGAAATATTTGTTATAGTTAGGTGGCCGAAGCAGAGGGGCAGTTGTGAGGGGATGTTTCAATGCATCGAAAGAGAGTTGGGCGACATTGTCCCAATGAAAAGGAACGTATTTATTCAGTAAGTGCATAAATCCCTTTGTGATCTCGACATAGTTGGCGATGAAACGTCTTAAAATTTTTGCCTTGCACTGTAGACTCTGAAGTTGAAGGATTGTGCGTGGGGGAGGCAACTGAATTATTGCCTTAACCTTGAGAGGATTGACCATGATCCCTATTGTGGATACTATGATACCTAACAAACATCCTGATGTTACAAAAAAGATGCACTTGTTTGGATTCAAGAGAATCTGGAAGTAGCGACAAAGCTCAAAGATAATTCGGAGGTGTGTGGGATGATCTGTTCTCTTGTGAGATCAATATGCTAAATCATCTAAATAGGCTTCGACTATATGCTTGAGCTCATGGAAAGAAAAAGACCTGTCCTGTTGAAAGGTCTCTCTAGCATTTTTGAGACCAAAAGGCATCTTACAATACACGAATGTATTCCATGGACAAATGAATGTCGTTTTGTGTTGGTCTTCGGGTTTGATTTGTATTTGATTATATCTTGAAAAATCATCCAAGAAAGAGAAGGCCTTGCAACCCGCACATTCATCAATTATATGGTCAATGAATGGTGTGGGAAAATTATATTTTGGATAGGCCTTATTCAAATCATCAAAGTCTGTACATACACAAATCGTGCCTTGTTTTTTATTGACCAGCATAGGATTTGACACCCATTGGGTCAAATGGATAGGATAGATAAAACTAGTATTTAGCAGTTTCTTAACCTCAACCTTAATTGTTGCTGCTTTCCTGGGATTAACTGGATGAAGCTTCTACCGAATAGGCTTGGCATCTAGATAAGTTGTGATTTCATGTTCGACTATTTTTGGATCAATGCCTGGCATTTCCTCGTAAGACCAGGCAAAAACGTCACAAAATTCTTTAAATAGATTTATGTATATTTGAATCTCTCCGGGGGAGCAGTCAGCTCTGACAAAAACATTCTCCACTACGCTAGGGGTTCTGGAGATATTGATCGGTATGGTTTCAACGATGGCTGCCATATTACCCTCAACATATACCTCGTGTGTAGCTAAGGGATTAATAGGACAAGACCTATCTTCAGTCATAGTCAGGGTGAATTCTCTGGCTTCGATTTTGCTTAACTCTGGGAGGAAGTATGATCTGTGATGAAGATCATCCCAAGGTTTGTCTGAACTAGTCATTGCTTCAATTACTGCTTCGTCATAGGGAAAGACTAAGTTTAACGAATCAGTGTTAGCGATAGAACCTTGAGCCCAAATAGGCTTTAGAAGTGGATCTAACTTTTGTGTAGGAGTTGGATCTGTGTTGGATGAAGCTTGATGGACTAAAGAGTACACTACTTCAGCTGCGGACAAGGGCATGGACATGCCTGGGTGCCCTGTCCCATCCATCGTGGCTAATGGGGAAGGAAGTATCCACAGGTCGGTGAAGTAATTCATGCAAAACGACAAAATTTGGAAAATCTCAACCTTATGGTGGTCGGATATGAACTTGACATCACCTTGAGGTGGTGGGTAATCAAAGGTACCCATCAAATATGGGCACAAACCAACCCCTACATTGACTATGCCTGGTTGAGCATTGTCAATCATTAGGACCGCAGACACCCCCAATGAAGGGTCAGGTATGGAGAAAGACAATTGATTGATGGTCACAATCTGGTCCTCATGTGGAAACAACAAGACCTGAAAAATTGTAGCAACCACTACTTGCATGGCATAAGTCCAAATTCTTCCTAACAAGAGATTGTAGTTGAGGGACGCGTCGACTACTTCTACCTTGACACACATGATCTTCCCTCCTAACTGCATGGGGAAAGAGGGAATGATACCATGTGGTCGAAACGAACGACCATCGAAAGCAGTGAGAAGAGTAGGTGACAGAGACAAAATGGGTTGGCCAATGGCCTTCCAACATGCCAACAACATAACGCATGTCAAGGTGCCCTCATCAACCACCATGTGGAAAATATTTTGAGTAAAAGTTTTCATGGGGTGAGACACTACTATCTGAAATGCTACGTGGTAAGGCAGATGAGGTTTTAAGTCGGTTGTATCTAGCATGATGGTACTCAGATTACAAGTCTCGTTAGATCCTAAAGTGGTTAACAAAACTTTCCTCTGCGAAGGGAAGATTTGGAGGACCTCCAAAGCAAACATCGCACAAGGGGTTTGAGACAAATCTTCCACCACAGAATAGTTCTAGGCGATCCTTGCATTTGGGTTATGAGAAGCTTTTTTGAACGCGCATTTTGGGATGCATGTCATTGTTTCATCCAAAATCTTCTCAATCTATAGACGAAGAGATGGGAGTTTGTCTTCTTTTCCCTTCTAAGAAGTGCTTGGTTTACTGTAGTCATGCATTCTAGTCTATATAAAAGCATCACCCTTCATCATATACACATTCGCATATGTGGGATTGTTCAAATATAGAGAGGGTCCTTGACTGCCCCCTTCTGCACTTGTAGAGGCTTGGGTTAGGTTTTGCCCATGCTGAAATGGATTGGTTAACACAACAGGTTGTTTCTGTTTCACAAACTTTTGGGCCTTTGCAAGCCGAGGACATTGGTGGGTTGGGTGGTCTTCCATGCATAGGTTGCATGGATACCTCACCTTTCATTTCTCAGTGTTTCCCCCGCTAGCATTATTAGTGGGTTTCTTATCCCCCTTACCATTTTTTCGTTGTTTTTATTTTCTTCAGGCTGTTGGGTGGCCTTTGGATTTGTCGATTGCGCTATGTGTACATTCAACATTTTAGTAGGGGGAGCAGCCGAAACAGTAGTTTGGTTGGCTGCAGTGTGTTATATAGACAATTGCTACAACTGCTTCATCAGCTTCTCAGCGGGCTTTGTCTGTACTGAACCAACAATACCATCAGCATGTGGTCCAACTCTCTGTCTAGTTTTATCAAGTATTGAGCATGGTGCATCTGGCAAGATCTCGTATAATAAACTAGACTGAGAATAGATGAGCTCAAGATGCTGAGCTCGCATGATGGTGTCTTCTTCGGAAAACACTCCTGATGTTGCGACGTCTTTGGATAACTGTGGGACCAAAGACTTAAGGAACCACTCGAGCAGGAATGCTGGTGGGACTGACACCTTAATTAAACTCTTTTGGCGTGTCCATTCTTATATGTGATTAGAGATATGGTCTACTTTTGTCTATGCAAAATTGGCTAGCAATTCTGTGCCAGCGTCGTATCTCACAGGTAATTGGAAATGGTTTAGGAAGGCCATTGACAATTCACCGGAGGAAGAGTATCTTGAGCGATCGAGCTCAATGTACCATTTTGCATCACTCCCAATGAGAGTACGTTGAAACAATCACAACTGTATGGAGTCGTCTTTCAATGAGTTAGATGAGCACCAAAGGTGGAAGGTAGTCACATGATCGCCTGGATCTTTGTTTGGCTTGGCTTCGAACTTTGGTATGTCCGAAGGAAAATTTGTAGGCATAGGGGGCCAATGTGGGTCGTGATAGATAGGGTCATTCAACAACCTTTTCAATTCTGGAAAATGCAAGGTTTCCAGGAAAGGTAGTTTGGGTTGTTGGTGATAACCTGGGAAAAAGGGGCTTGGATTTTGATTGGCACCAGGTTTCCAGGAAAAGTTCAGTTGCTGTTCTGGGTTCTGGTAAAAGCCATGGCCATGACTAGCGTATGGATTCTGTGTGTGAGGAGACATCATTGACTGATTCCCAAAATAGGATGTAGATGGATGGGCATGCATTACATTCGAAGGACTTTGGGAAGGGTTGCCCCATGTTGATCCCGTGGGGATAGGCATAGTACTTTGTCTAGGGTTCCATTGATTGTGGAAATAATTTCCCCAGATCGACATTCTTGACAAGGGAACAAAACCTTGCCAAGAATTCCAAGGCCCTGATGCAGAAGAAATTATTGGGTTTTCCCCCTGTGCAGGAATAGTACCTTGCATAGGAATAGGTTGTCTGAACCAGGGTTTCCCCCAGTTGAGAAAGAAACTGATGAGAAGGCGTTGTTACCAAACTCACCGAACAAATAATGTTGATACTAAGAGGGGGGTGAATTAGTATCAAGTACAATTTAAAACCTTTTTCAACTTATAATTAAACCATTCAATTATATCCAATGAGAAATTAACAATGGTATAAGAGT